>CAUYQV010183377.1:0-23875 GCA_963574575.1 Galagoides demidoff
AAAATTTAAGCCAAAATTTGGGAGAGTAGACATCCAAATGGAGGCTGAGAAAGTAGGCAAATTATGAATCTGGAGTTTGGGTGAGATGTTTGAATGAGAGAAGTAAAATGGTAAGTGTTTGGATATAGCTGGTATTTAAAATCAAGCAGTGGGTGAGATGACAAAGAAAGAGGGTAGACCCAGATGGGGGGCACCACGGCTAAATGTGGAAAGTGAAGGGAGCTGGGAGAGACCACGAAGAGTGGCCAGTGAAGGTGACACCATTGGAGTACAGTGCCCTGGCATCCGGAGGAGAAAACTAAGGGGTAGTGAAGAATTACAGGATGCTAAAGCTTTGTATTATCACTGGTGGAGTTTTAATTCCAATGTTTGTCTTTATGGGCCATCGATTTTAATATACACAGTATAAACAAAATGTATGTGGTAACATTTTAAGAAAACATTTAAGAAAAAAGTTACAGTTCATAAAAAGCGATTAATTGTAAAACTACTATCCTTGACTACTCGCATCTGTCAGAATACCTGTCCATGCAAATCCTTGTACAATAGGAATGAAGAAGAGCAAATGCACCTTTGTACTCCTCAGAAGGTTGTCCTTAATACTCCCTTCCACAGAAATAATAGCATCTGCTTTTCTCTCTGTGCATTAATGAGAGTGGGCAAGCTTGACCTTGCCTGAGCAGCAGCCAGGTCAGCACACAGCCTGCAGGGACACGTGGATTCAGATAGTTCTGCTCCAGGAAATGCCTCCTCACATTTCTTTACTATATAAACAAGTGATCACCTGAGTCCTGTCTCCACCTGATATGTAAATGAACCCGAATTTGGCAACCAATTTAGTTAAACATAAAATGCTAAATTACCGGCAGGCTGCCCTGGTGATGACTCTCAGTTCTTTCTTGAGAGGCACCATTGGCAGCCAGGGAGAGTTCTAGGCTCATGAGCCCTGGGCCCCACTCTTTCTCTCTTCAGGATGTTGCAGAAACCTCAGAGACATTATTCTGCTATGAGCTCTTCTGTCTTTGCTACACATTCTTGTGACCTTGCTCGCTCTGCCACCTGCAGGTGTCTCTCCTGGATGCTTTCCTCTCCACCTTTCTGTAGTTCCCGCCCCCTGCTGCATTTTCTTCTTTCTGCTGCTGCTGAACCTGCTGGTAGCTGATTTCAGCCTGCAAATAGCTCCCTTCCAGGCCACTGATGCAGCCTTTTCATCAAGTAGATCCCTTCTAGGCTTCCAATATTCAGACTGAAGGAGGCTTCTGTAACTCTCTGATTCTGTAATTCTTGGGAGTGTTTCTATCCAAATATATTCCTGGTGACAGGAGTTCTTTATCTCCCCTAGACACCACCATTTTAAAAGATGGATCCCTGGTATGCGACCCCCTAGAAGATCAGCCACCAAGTACATAGATAAAAACCTCAGGCATGGGATGCTATCACCTTCCCTTCTTTCATGACCACTTCATAATATGCTACCCCCACAGGACTGAAGCTTGGAAGCTGGCACCTGGCACCTTTAGATTTTAAGCCATTTTTATAACCCACTCTGTGTGAGCCAGAAAAGCCTGCTTTGAGGGAAGGGCTGAGAGTGCATTCATAAGCAGCTGTTGAAGCAGAGGAAGTTGGAGAGGAGGTAGTGGTGTAAGCAACGTGGAAAAGAGTTGTCACCTGGCAGCCAGAGCTGGGGCCCCACAGGCCTGTCCCCCAACCCCTGTCACCGTTAGTAACACACAACCCATCCTGCCTGTCTCTCCAGGAAGCCTTCCGAGATTTCTTCTGTACCTTTCATACTACCAGATGACTGGATAACCAATCTGAACTCCTACTAAGGGGATGGCTGATGGCTTCATTGTATTAAATATAAAGAACAACTTTTTATAACAAAGGTGTTCTAGAGACTCACTGTCCTAGCTCAGAAGAATCACTTACTGAGTTTGGACCACTGCAGAAACAGATCTTTCTAGGTCTACTGGCACAAACAAGTCTTGGGTCCACATGAGTGCCCACCACTCACTGCCTTTGCATTTAATATCTCATCATAAATGTCACCTCTGCAGAGAAGCCTTGCAAACTCACTCGTTGAACATTGCGCCATACTACTGCATTTGTCTGCATCACAGTGACCATTGTCAACATATTTCTGGCTTGTGAATGCACTAACTTATATACTATTTTGTATATTTTTTTGAGACATAGTCTCACTTTGTTGCCCTCAGTAGAGAGCTGTGGCATCATAGCTCACAGCAACTCAAACTCTTGGGCTAATGTGATCTTCTTGTCTCAGCCTCCCAAGTAGCTGGGACTTACAGGTGCCTGTCCCAATGCCTGGCTATTTTTAGAGATGGGGGTCTTGCTCTTGCTCAGACTAGTCTCAAACTCCTGAGCTCAGGTAGTCCACCCACCTCGGCCTCCCAGAGTGCTAAGTTTACAGGCATGGCCACTGCACCCGGCTATTTTGTGCATATTAATGATGAAGGCATTATTATTTCCTCCCATTAATTATAAGTACCATAAAAATGGGGACCTTATTTGCCATTGCTATATCTCCTACCCTTAGAATAATGTCTTTCATACGGGCTTTGAATGAATTTCTGCTGAATGAATGAATGAATGAATGAATGAATGAGAGATTGACAGAAAAGAATGGCTACTAGCAACAGATTCTTTCTGGCCATGGCAAATGTTCATAGCAAACTGGATCCTTCACTCCCCAGCTCATTAGCAGCTCAGTATTACCTAAAGGACTTCAGAGTGCCTCCTAACTGTCCCAAAAGAAGGAGACAGAGCTTCATGTCAAGCCTCCCTGTGCTGTCAGGTCTGTACAAATAGTTCTTTTGCTGTGTTTGTAACCCCTTGGTCTCTTGATACATAATAGGTGGATAAACTGCCCAGAATAAAGCCACCAACCCATAAATCACTGTTGCTATGCTGATCCCATCATTCTGGAAGAAAGTATTGGGAACCTAATATTGCTTTAACAAAGATTCAGCCGAAGAGAAATAGTGGAACTCACCGCCTTATTTCACATCAAAAAGCTGAATCTTTAGAATCACATAAACCTGTACAATGGAAGCACTCTGTGATGCTGAAAAAAAAATGCATTCACTTATCATTTCATAAGTTGGCCAAATCTGTCCCTCTCTTAAGGCAAAATCTACTTTAATTAAACCCTCAACATTCAGATTAAAGATGATAATCCTTTTGCACTGTGAACTTGCGATAAGTATGTTCAATTTGCATTCGTGTTTTAAAGACGGTGCTGCCTTTTGACACGTGTGCGTGGCAGGATATGAAGCCTAATATTTGTCTGAGTAAGATTAGGTTCTGCTTAAATCCCCTTCTCTGTCTTTAGTTGTTTGCAGCCCTCAGAGTGGCTTTTCTTTAGAGTAAAGGAGGAATTCAGTGTTATTTCCTTAGACAGATACTGGTAACTGCAGAGAAATATTCAGTCTTTATATTACTGTAGTGCAGTTCAGTAAGAGGGAGCAGAATCTTGACTTTAATTCCATTTTATGTTCTTCTGTGCTTCCCAGACACAAGGGATATTGAACTGTGGGAACTGCACGGTAATTACTGATAAAGTCAGAAAGATATTACAACATGGATTAAAGATTATATTCAGTTTGGGGCTGGAGTATTTCTTAACCCTAAAATGGAGATAAATCAGGATTTTATGCAAAGCTACAAGACAACCAGTTGTGGCTCATTTCACTCACACAAGAAAAAAACAAATGGTAGCTCAGAGATTCAGATACGTTTCCCACTCCTCATGGTAGCTGAGCAGGAATCTGGACCCGGCTCTGTCTGACTCAGGCCCCTTTGGTACCAGGCTGTGCTGCTTCTTGCCAGCAGCCTCCTCGTGGAGATGTTAGGTTGATGGTCTCTGCATGGGAGAACCGAAACGCGCCCATGAGTAAGAATCAATGCAGGGTTTTCTATTTTATTTTATTTTTTCCAACTTTATTCATTTATTTTTAGATAGGTGCTCACTCTATCACTGAGGCTGGAGCAATCATAGCTCACTGCAGCCTTGAACTCCTAGGGTCAAAGGATCCTTCTGTCCCAGCTTCCCAAGTAGATGAGATCACAGGCACATGCTAGCATTCTGGGCTATTGGGTGTGTTTTTAACATTTTTTGTAAAGACAGAGTCTGGAGTTATTGCCTAGGCTGGTCTCCAACTCCTGGCCTCAAGCAATGCTCCTGCCTCAGCCTCCCAAAGTATTGGGATCACAGATAGGAACCACCATGCCCTGCTGACACGTTATTGATTTATTTTTTATTTCAGATTAACATGAAGGTACAGATAACTAGGTTACATTGTTTGCACTTGTTAGGTAAAGTCCAAGTTGTAGTTGAGCCCTTCACCCAAGAGGTGTGCCATAGACCCTTACGTTGTGCTGCTAGGTGAGAGGTTTTTCTATTTTAAATGTGAGAGGGTGGCTGCGCTATCTCAGCAAGCAAACCCTAAGGGCCGAGCATGTACCAATTGGGTTAGTGTTGGACTCAACTAAAACACTGGGCAGATACTTATTAGTAGAATGTATAGCCATTATTTTACCAAGAAAATCAGTCATTGTATCTCGAAGATTGGATATAAATGGTTAGCATATTAATTCACTTACTATTTTTACAAAGACAAGACCAAAAAATAATTTGTTTCCTTTTGCTTTGTAAGCTTTTGCATATTTTAATCAAGGTCAATGTCTACAGTTTTGGTTGCTGCATGTTAATTCTACTCTCCTGCCCACTATCCCACTCTTCCCCCACCCCCATTGCTAACACACTCACACATCAGAGAATCATTTCAGGCCCCTTTGTGTGGCTGGCATCACCTGTGACTCTCCTTTCAGGCTCTACTCTGCCCAGCCTGTGTCTCTCTGACTGGGGGTGGTAGCCACTAGCAGCTTAAGTCCCCGAGGTTGCAGGCAGACCTCCAAGAGACACACTACATCCTGGAAATGACAAGTTGATGTGAGGCACATGAGCTGAGGATGTGGACTTGGGAGATGCCTCGAGATCTAACCTGCTCCCTTCTCCAAGGATGAAATGATGTCTAGAGAGTGTAATTAACCTGCCTGAGGAAATGCAGACAGAAGCAGACAGAGACGAGCTCCAAGCTCTCCTGCTCCTGCCGGCCACTGTCTCCACTATTCCCTAAGGTGGAAAAAAGGAACGTATTTATCCATGCACAGATGACTTGTACTCTCATGTATTTGAAAAAGCCTTCATGGCAGCTTTCAATGAAAGAGGAATGCATAATAATAGCATTTTAAAAAGGTAGAAAGAATGAGGGGCATTTATTCAAGGGGTAGATAGGGAGGTCTCAATAGTAAAGGGCTACAAGGAGCAACAACACAACCTCTAAATATTCAGGTGTCCTGGAGGCTGAGCAGAAAACAAAAACACTTTGAGTCCTGCAGCCCTCATTACTATTATTACTAAAAAAGGAGGTTTGAGATTTGTCACCAAAACTTTATCCAAATGTTAAACTTAAGTGAAATTATTGCTGCATTATAATGGACGGTGCCTCTAATAACACTTTCACAAAAGGTGCAGGACAGTTCCTTTTAGGTATAATGAATTGGTTCTGTCTAATTCAGCATTTCCTTTGGCACCCAAAGAAGTAGGGTCCATGTGCATTGTGGTAACTTGACTTGGTTCAGAGTTACAGCGTAAAGTCTTCAAAGCAATGGTTTTCAAATATTAATGTACAAACAACTGAACTGGGAGGATTTTTAAAAATCCAGATTGACTGCCCTCTCCTAACTCCCACCCCCAATTCTGACTTTGTATGTCAAGGGTAGAGCCTAAGAATCTGAATTTTAACCATCTCTGTGGTTAAATTCTGACTTCATATGTCAAGGGTAGAGCCTAAACAATCCGAATTTTAACCATCTCTGATTCTGATGCAGGTGGCCAGTGGAGCACATTTTGAGAAAAACCAATCGAGGAGAACAAATAGTTTATATGTCCCTTAGCCTTGACCAGCCCCTTTGAATATAGATTTTTCCGTACTTGGTTTTTAATAAAGAGCCAGCAACCTGAGATAAAGGTCTCAGCAAACACACAGAAGTGCAAAGGCTCTGGGTCGTTGATTAAAAACAATTCCCATGCCTGATATTCCAGGCATATAGGGCATAGAGGTAGCATTTGCTTAATAAACTTGAACGCTTGAGGGGCACTGGGGGGCAGAAAAAGAGCAGGAGAAAGTGGAAGAGGAGCAGACAGAAAGGCCAGGCCAGTCACCCTGCAGCTTGCCTTTGCAGCTTTGCCGTTTCCCCGAGGCTGCCCTGTTTGGCTTCTGCTGTGCCCTTGGGCATTTGTGCCGGCCCTGCTGTCTTTGAGCACCGTTCATGGGAAAAGTTGCTCTGGAATCAGAGGTGGGGTGAAAGTGGTGCTGCATAGGGGTCCATGGATTCCTAAGGATTACTGAGTGAGTTTGGTGGGCCCATACCCCTGACATTATGCATGAATATTTTGTGTACAAAAAGGTTCCAATTATGACTTCCAACAGATTCTCAAAGGGGCCATAAGTGATCCCAAAGGGTTGAGACTCACTTGTGCAGCTCAAGATACATTAAGCTCCATGTTCAGATCTGTGTGTCCCTACCACATTCCAGCCTCAGGTCAGTTAGCTGACAACCTCCTTGGTGACAGCCAGGTCACTCAATGTCCCTTCCTCCCCAGGAGTCACCCTCCCTGCCTAATCTGAGGATTATGGTAGCCAAGCTGTCAGGCTTAATTTCAGCAAATGGTTATGGGTAATTAGTCCCTTTTAATTGCTCATGGAAATAGTAATTTCAGGTGACAAGATTATTATATGCTGCTTGTTAGTAGATTCTCCAGGGTCAAGAAAACACCAGTGAGATGGCTGCAACCTGTTCCCTTCCATCTTTGGCATTCCCCTTGAAATCCAGAGAACACATTTAGTAAAGTCCGCTCCCACTCCGAGAAAAGTACAGAGCACGGGTTTCCTTTTATCCTTCTGCCAAGTGAAGGATTAGAGAACTTTCAACTTTTCCTTCCTACTGCCAGCCCACGTCAGGCTTCACAGACCTGCCGATCATTAACTTGAAAAGCCGGGGGAGGTTTCTGGCTCTTCCATTTTCTTGTTTACCTGCTCAGCCAAGTTGCTTTACAGCCAAGTGAGTTTTGAATAAATAGGGTCTTAGGTGATGAAATATTTGACTCAGCTCACGTTGAATATTTTCACTGCTTTTCACTTCACTGAACAAGGGGGCCGGTTTGACCGATGGGGCAGGGCAGGTTTGCCTAATGGCTCACCGTGTGCCGGCTCAGGGGAGGAGTAGGGAGAGGGTAGAGAACCCTCCTCAGTCATTTTGGAAGCTGGGGATTGATTGGCTGTCTCCCGGCTGCGTCACACTGGGCCACTTGGTTGACCTCTCTAAATTCTCATTTCATCATTTGTCAAAGGGGACAAACAATAATCCCTTGCTCCTGGAGCAGCTGTCGGCATTAAACAATATCATAAATGCTCAGCGTGTAATGATAAATCACCAAACAAAAAAGATGCACAGATTGGAGAAATATTTGGAGAACTACAGAGACTATATTTGAGAACCATATATTTAATAAAAGGTTAGTAACTAAAATACACGAGGAACTTAACTCAATAGTAAGAAAAAATAAAGCCCGATTAAAAAAATGGGACCAAATAAACATTTTCCCAAAGAAGACATACAGAGGGCCAACAGATATACGAAAATATACTTGGTACCACCAATCACCAGGGAAAGGCAGACTAATCCACGAGGAGATATCGCTTCACGCCTACAAACATGGTTATTACCAAAAAAGACAAAAGATAACAAGTGGGGATGAGGATATGGAGAAAAGGAACCTTTGTGTGCTGTTGGTAGGAATGTACATTAGTACAGCCACTATGGAAAACAGCACGGAGGTTACTCAAAAAACTGAAGGTAGAAGTACCATGTGATTCAGCAATCCTATGTCTGAGTATGCAGTCTGACAATTTAGTTCATGAACTCATGCTAGAAAAAGGGCTACAGACCTCATTGCTGAATATCACTCAGTCACTTCAAAGTACTCCCCTTGGGCATCTGGTGACCACAGTGGTACTCAGCAATGAGGGATGTAGCCCTTTTTCTAGGATGAGTTCATGAACTTAATTGTCTGACCTTGTATATATCCAAAGAAACTGAAATCAGTTACGTTGAAGCAATCTCTGCACTCCCGTATTCATGCAGCATTATTCACCATAGCCAAGAGATGGAATCAACAGATAATGGAGTTTTTAAAAAATGTGGTACATATACACAAAGGAATGGTATTCTGCCTATAAAAAGGAAATCTGATCATTTGAAACAACAGGGATGAACCTACCTAGAGGACATTTTGCTAAGGGAAATAAGCCAGGTACAGATGACAAATAATGCATGAGCTCACTTAAATTTGCAATCTAAAAAAGTAAAACACCTGGAAGTAGGGAGTGGAATGGTGGTTATCAGAGGGTGGTGAGACAGGAAGGAGAATGGGCAGATGTTGACCAAAGGGTACAAAGTTTCAGAGGAATAAGGGTTAGAGATCTATGGCACAGCATTTGATTATAGTTAATAATAGTGTATATTTTAAATTTTCTAAAAGAGTAGATTTTGATTGTTCTCACCACAAAACATGACAAGCGTATGAGATGACAGATATATTAGTTAGCTTGATTCCATCATTTTATAATGTTTTACATATATTTTTCACAATTTTTTACATATATCCAAACACTGCAATGTACTCCATAAATATATCCAATTTTCACTTGTCAATTAAAAATAAAATAAAAAGATAGAATGTGCTATTATAATTACAGTACAGTTCTCCTTCCCAAATCTAGATCTTACAAAGAAGTCTGAAGTAGTAGAGAAGTCAAAGAAATAAATATCATCCTCAAGCCCAACCATACCTCCGTGCTCTCAAAGCTTGTTAATAAAGACACATCTAAACCCATATGCACTGAAATCCTTTTTTAAATGATTCACATGCAAATGGAGATTACTAAACGCTTAATAATTCAGAGAGGTTGGCATTGATTTCAATGTGGATTACCACATTCCTTGAAATCACAGATTTTGTGCAAAATTGACAATAAAGAATTCATATGAAACTCAGTTTTTCTCTTTGGCTTTTTCTGATGGCACCAAGGACCTTCCCCTTATGGTGACTTTTCAAAATGGGAGTTTCATTTTTTTAAAAAGGATTTTTATTGTTTTTCTCCTGATTTCTTATCTATCATAAGAGTTTATTCAGATTCTTTGGAAATTAAATGCTAATACAGTTGCTCTTATACTGAGTTGATACTTATGTTTAAGCGTTTCATTTCATATTTTTCTTTTTGAATTTCATGAGGGTCAGTACTCACCTTTATTGGTTTCCTGAGGTCAGTGTTCCATATCTCTTCTCTATTTACCCTACTCTTTCAGTAAGGGCAGTCAGTAGCTATAATAATGGCTAGTCCTCCAGTTATATCCTCAAGTAAGAAAAGCCTTCTCTAAGAACTGGAAATAGGAAAGAAGGCTGGAGGTTGTGCATCCACATGGTGAAGATCTCTCCTTGTTCAATCTTGAATATGATGCTTTCCTGAGCTTTAACTTTGCTAATTATGGAGGAAAGGGGAAGGAAGAGTAGTCACAACAATTTCAAGTAAATGAAGGAGTTGGTGGGGTTCCACAGAAATGTGAATCACAGAGAAGACCGGAGGGCTGGTCAGGTTGCACCTGCATTAGAGGGAAAGCAGGAGTATTTGTGCTATGGGTCTGGCTAGTGTTTCTACGGAAAAAATAAACCCATTCTTTTCACCAGTCATGTTCCTTGCTCTTCCAGCTGCTGTGGTCTGTGTGACACTTCTTGACAGACTTGACTGTGACCAGATCAACTTGCCCCATGACGTTCTGGTAGAGTACCAGCAACGGCCTCAGCTCCTAATCTCCAAGTTCATCAAACAGCGGCTTGGACTTCATGACCAGACGTCATAAGGAAGTCTCTCAACCCTCCCTGCAAATTTATAACTCAAGTTGTAACGTGAACATCATAACATTTGTGGTATTTTCATATAATTTTCATTCACATGTTAAAATCATAATGGAGAGATTTTATTAAATCCTTTCCTCTTAAAAAAGAAAATGTATTACTCTGGGAGGCCAAGGTGGGCAGATTACTTGAGCTCAGGAGTTTGAGACCAGCATGAGCAAGAGTGAGACCCTGTCTCTACTAAAAATAGAAAAACTGAGGCAAGAAGATCTCTTGAGCCCAAGAGTTTGAGGTTGCTATGAGCTATGATGCCATGGCACTCTACCCGGGGCGACAGAGTGAGACAGTCTCAAAAAAAAAAAAAAACCCAAATACTTATTATAAAAGAATTTAATAATCCATTAAATTAAATTCAAATTTCATTTTAGAGTAAGTTAACTAAATCAGTCTAATAATTAAAATTTTAAAACTCCTGGATTGTGACATTTGGAGTTTCATATGCAGCATTAATTAAGCTCACATCAAAACAGATCAGCCATTTGTAGACACAGTTACCAGTCACTCTGTTTCTGAAACCAATCCAGAAATTCATGTTAGAAAGTTGTCAGGCAGTTCTAGGTATTGGACAAGTGACAAAAATTGATTATGTACATTCAAAATATTTACAGACATAAGTGTCAATGTAATGTAGATCTATATGGGAAAGTTGCCCTTAGGGAAATATAAAAAGACTTTTTAAAAACTGCACAATTTCAGCACACCACAGAATAGGACTAGAGGTCTACATATGCCTATATTTATGATTTTATCACAGAATACAACTACTCTGGATTACATGTTATTTTTCAAATGAAAACCTTCAGTAATTCAAAGAAAGATCTTTATTTTTCTTCAGAAGTCACTTGTGACCAAATTGCCTTCTAGCAATTTCTTTTTCTTTTAAAGGAACATATTTTAAAGGCACTGAAATTGTAATTCATTTCGATGTTAACCAAATGGGCTGAAGAATTAGTAACAATGACACTCAGAGTTGAGTTTACAGTGTTGAAGTAATCCTTTTGGGTCACTGCCCTGCTGGCACCCCCACTTATCTGCCCCTCTGGGAGGCACGGGGCACGCGCCATCTGCACCATCCTCTCTCTGCATTGACGCTGTCTTGGAGGTTATCAATTTGACATATGTAGGAGTTGGAAAGAGTGGGTGAGGGATGGGTGGATTATGCCTCACAAACTTGCATAGTATGTAATGTTGTGTACATATATTTATATGATTGTGGCTCAAATAAAGTTTAATTTCAGCATGATACAGATCATAGACCCTGGAAGCATTGTTGCAGATGGCAGAATGGAGGCCTGGGACAGGATCCTTGCTGGCAGTCAACAAGCCCGAGGCTGACTGAGTCTGAATTGGCCTGCTCCTGTGTGTGGAACAGTTTTCTCTTTTTAGTAGGTGTTTATTATCACAAACAATTCCCTAAGAGGTGTATCATTTTGTGAACTTCTTCTGGCAATAGAGATACTTGCAGTGCAATTTTTAAGGTCTCCTATCAAATATAAAGAGAAATCAGAGCTAAAAGTAAGGTACAATAGCATCACAGTCATTTTCTGGTAGAGTTTTTACTTTGTTTCATATTTTTTTAGACCAAGTGGAAATAGTTTCAGAGTACATATGCCTTCAGTTTGAACTTTTGTCTGTGTCTTCTTGGATAATCTTTATTTTCCCTTTTCCTGGGAGAAGGGGAGGCCATGAGAGAGAGGAATGGAACGGTCACAGTTGATCCTGCTCTCAGCTCTTGTGGGACTGTGTATGTGCATGTGTACATGCCCCCATATGTGTGTGTTTGTGTGTGTGTTTTCTCACTCATACTTCCTGCCTCAACAAATGGTACCAGACCCTGGTGAGGATTCTCCTTCATTCCCACATCTGATCAGTCACTAAGTTCTAGTAGTTGATTCGCCCTAGAGTGTCCCCAGTGTCCTTCCATCTTCTCTGCACCCATCCTCGCCTCGGCCACCATCTTCTCTTCTTTAGATCACTGTGGTAGGGTTAGCCCTGATGGCATTGACTCCACTCTTGAAGCTCGATTGGGTTATTCTCCTGCTTCAAAATATTCACATTGGTTTTAGAAGGAAGGGAACAACCCTCACAGAGCCCTTGCTTTCACCATGGGTGAGTCCTGCTCACCTGTGTCCCTTCTTCCCCTGGGCCACATCTCTGGCCACATCTCCCTGGGTTCCTGGGGCACACATTTACAAAGGCCCATCCTCTATAAAGGGCTGTCTACAGATCCATCCAATGAGAGCACTCAGCTGAGGGGACCGGGGACCTAGACCTGCCTGCTCAGCTGACTGTGTTTTCCGGCTCTGGGCCAAAACCACTGAGAGGCCCCTCTTTCTGATGGACACAGGGGTATCATACAGGACAATGGGCATTCTTAATGCCAATATCCCTTCTCACATCAGGGCCTTCTGCTGCCCGCTCTCCCGAAAGGGGCCCACTTAGTTCATGGCCATGGTTTCAATCGCAACTCAAAGCTCGTGCTGATCCTGAACCCAGATTCTTCCAGCACTGTCCATGGCTTTCCACAGCACACTCCCACACTCCCTGCATCTTCAAAGTACTCATCACAGCTTGCAAGTATGTCTGATTTGGGTCGTTATCTAAATAATGCTTAGTGCTTCACCCTTACCGTGCGGTGGAGTTCTGTCCTCTGCGTTCCCCGACCCTGCCACATGTGCTCTCAGGCTGGGCAGTGGCTGTTCATCTTATGCCTGTTCTTCCTCATTCAATCTACCTTCCTTGGACACCCTTCAAGAAACAGATAGGCTCACAAAAACTGTCGCCCGGTTATTTCTCTGTATGTTTGTTGGTGTGCATTTTGTGTGTTTTTTCCTTTGCTCATTCATTCCTTATAAATACATATTCCCCCTTTCCCCTAAAGAATCAGAGACAGCTTACACAGATAAATAAAAGCACATCAAGATAGTGTAAGTTAGAACTGAGTGGGAAAGAAAACAAAAAGGGGGCATGAAGCCTGAACGTACTATTAATAAGATGCACCTCATAGAGTCTGGGCCTCAGACTGGGGCTCTGAGCTGGCTAGCGGTGGTGTCATAAAAAGAAAAGAATTTAACATTTCTAAGATAAAATTGTGAACAGGAGAAGAACAACTAGGCTTGATTCTGAGAGGCCACAGCATGTAGAGGTAAGGTGAGTCCTGGGTGTGGCCCTGTGCAGGGAGCAGAAGTGAGGGTGGTTGGGGAGGTGGGGGGGTATAAGTGAGCTCACTCCGGGACACCCCCCTGGGGTAATCCACACTGGTGCACACTGAGATCCCCAGGGAAGCCTTTCAAAACCACTGTTTGGGTTCCACTTCAAACCAACTAAATAAGACTCTCTGGGAGTGGGACTAAGAAGCTCTGTTCTAAAAATGTTCCTTGCTAATGTGCAGGCTGTGTTGACAGCCACTGGTTTCGAAGATTGGATGGTCTGTGAGTCTCCAGGTGATCTTCTGATTGAACTTCTAAACATTTTTAGATGATGTCTCCACTGGAACATACAGAAAGAGCAACTTCTCTTACTTGAATCTCATTCCTTAATTCCAGGAATAGTATATTAATCATCTAATATTTTAGCAATTTGCACAGTACCTGAGACATATATATACAATTTATGTTGTTATATCCAATTTATACATACATATATACATCTACATATATCATTATATATTAGACATTTTTTATAATTTATGTATAATGTATTAATAATTTACATATAATATGATATATAATTTATATTTAGTAATATATAATTCCCTTCAATTTTACTATGTATTTTACTATACATACACATGCACACACATATATTTGTGTGTATAAAATTATATATATGCCCCAAAACAAGCAAAAAAACAAAGCCTCATAAAAAAAACCTTCAAACAAAAAATGAACAAAACCATGAAAATAAATAAATAAAAACAGATACATGACTTAGTATCTCTGAGGCTAATTTTATTCAAGTGTTATCACTTGAACAACATTTTGGAGAAATATACAAGGTGAATTAGGAGGTGATTAGTCAATATAATTTGCAATGCAAGCTCATTAAGACCCATGACTCCCAAACCTTAGCACAGTTAACAGCTGAAGTGTAATAATTGCTTAGTAAAACTTAATTTGCGGTCCCAAATACACCAAGTAAATTTTCCCCGCTTATTTTTATCCAACTACAGGATGTTACTTGGTGCTCTGTATCCTACAGTGGTATCAACTTCAGGAACGTAACAAAGTCCTTTTGAATTTTATTTCCTTCTTTGAAAAATACAGGTTTGGACATTTGGGATTCATTTTGGGAACCTTTAATAAAATCTATAGACTTCTTCTGCAGGAAAAGGCACACTCATACAGATACTTCCCAAATCTGCATGTAATTTCATGGGTTTGCATATGGTCCTCAGGCTGGGTCATGGCAGGACAGCTGTGCCCTCTACTAGAGGCCACAGTTGCTGCTGGTGGCCCTTGCCATATTGCTGTCCTCCTAAGGCAGTGGTAATTGCTCCCCTCTCCAGCCCCCTAGGATCAAGGCTGGTAACAGCTGTTCCCAGCTGTGCCACCCCTTATTGTTCCCGAATCCTGCCCACCACTTTGTAAGCAGTCCCTTCAGTAAGTTTTGTCAGTTCCCTGTTTAATTTGCCATCTGGTTCCTGCTGGGACCTAGTAATACAGCCTCCAGAATACATCTGGGGACCAAAATCATTTTGAAAAACACTGACTTAAGAAACTGAAGTTAATCTATAAGATCTTTATAATTTTTTGAAACAAAACAGAAGTTAGTTCTCTTTTTCTTTTTTAACTGGTAGAATACTTTTAAAAAGACAATCTTCTATTCAAGAATGTATTCTTGTACTTAAAGATTCTCAGGAACTCTCCAGGGCGCGCAGCTTGAGAAACGCGGTGCTTGACTCATTTCCTAGCAAGCTGCCCGGCCTCACATGTAGGACAGAATTGAAGAGCTGAGTAAAAGACAGATTAATGGCCTCTATCGCTTGCCTCCTAGCTACAAGTCCTGTCATCCTGCCATGGAAGGAAATTAAAATTGTCTGACACAGACTGAGTTTCATAAAGCCACACTGTTCCTCTCCAGGATCCTGGGTGCCTCTAGATGTCTACACCCTACGTAGGATTTTTTGAGGATTTGATCTACAATCTTCACCTCAGGGTTGAAACAAAGTAAACCAATATTTAATTGAGAAGGTCTCCCTTTGTCCCTTTTAAAAATAAATGAGCTATATATTTTTCGCTTTCCTCGGTCCTCTAGGACTTCCTCCATCTTTCAAGACTCTGAAAGCAACAGTCAGTGCCTCTGCAGCCCAGTCGCTCCTAAAATGAATAACTGGGAAAACTTACAGTTTCCAATCTGCTTCACTGTTCACTCCTCAATGATTTCCCCCACTTCTGATTTGCTTTTCTGCTCTTCCAAAAAATGTGTCATTCAATCTAGAATTGATTTAATATTTGTTTTTCTGAAACTGAGCGTTACAATGTTCCTGCAAGAACAACAGCCCACCATAAACTGCGTTTTTCCCCGGCAACCTTATATCTGATTTAAATTTTTTTTTTTTACAAGTATAACCTTGTAGTGTAGAAGTTTAGAAATTCACCAGGCAAACAACCTAAAAAACAATATATGTTTTGCTGAGGATCAGTCTAGAATTACCATACCAAAAGGTAGCAATTTAGGATTGTGTCTATTTTTCTAAATTTTTAAAATTTCTTTTTTTTTTTTTGTTTCTAAGTCACTTTGTTTTTCATTTGAGTTTAAGGTTAAGTTTGCATTTATATTTCCTCCCAATATTACAACCAAAAAACAAAAACCAAAGATGAGGCAAAACGAGATGTCCCTCAGGTCCCACTTCCTCCGGGTGAATGGACAGCACAGAGTGCCCACCACCGCCACAGTCTGCTTCCCACGTCAGGATCCTCTCCCTTCAGTGGGAGCTTCAGGGTCCTCTCCCATCTTCCACTGGGACCCCTGAAGGCTCATGTCTTGCAGAGTTTGTCCCATGATTGGTTTAATGCAACAAAGCCATGGACTCGCTCCAAGTAAACAAATGACAGAATGAATACCTATAAAGAACCTCCTTTCCATAACGCACAAGACCAGGTACTGTGAGAGAGCACCACACAGTCACCCCTTCAGGCAACAAAGAGCCTAACAAGTGTCAGGCACTATGACACAACATGGTATGTGAATGACTGTAATTCAAAAGATAATCCCATAGGCTACAGAAGAGAGGTAGAAACAAAAGCGTTTTGCAGGGTCAGCAAAGGGGAAGGATGGCACAGAGCTGAGAGAATTTGGAAGGGTTTCTTGGATCAAGTGGATGTTCAAGATGAGCTTTAGTAAGGGCCATAATTTTGATAGAGACTCTAGGGAAGGTGTTATCATCAAAAGGAAAAGCATAACATAAAGAAAAGGAGAAAAATATAGGACATTTGACTAGAATAGTGAAAATCCTAGTTGGCTAGAAAAGAATCTGAGGGTCTACTATGTGGGGTTGTAGAAGTCAGGTTAAAGAGACTGGACCTTAGTGGCTAGGCAATGGGAAGTTGCTGAAAGCACAAAAGCACTGGAGCTTTTGAGATAGGGACCAGTAACAAGATGTGCCTGAGACCAGCTATCTGCCACGATGTCCAAAGTGGTGAAGGGGGGGAGGGGCAGAGAGGGATTCAAGATAAGACAAAGCCTCCGAAGACATGATTTTCTTGTTAGATTGGTCAGAACTCCCTTTTGTAAAGGTCAGTGGTTTCAAAATTTCACCTAAAAAGTCAAGCAGCTTACATATTTCAGAATAAAAATTGCCTTTTCATGTGAAAGATGATGGCCTTCCAAAGTCTTTCTTTTGTTAAAGGGCCCAGGAGAACTCAAATATGACAGAGCCACAGCAGTAACTGTGGGAAAGAGTGGCATTGAAAGGGCTGATGAGCAAGAGATGCCAGGAAGGATCTCAGGATCTGTGCAGATAAAACGTCTACAGCTTTGCAGCTAGTAACAATGTAGCCTTCCCCCAAAGGAGATATACATATACGTACATATATGTATTTTATATACATATACATATTTATATATATACAGTTCATATATATATATATGAATATATATATATATGAAATACAGTTCATTAAGAAGGACAGTCTCAATGAAATTCTGATACATGTTACAACATGGATAAGGCTTTATGATATTATGTATAAATCTATAAAATAGATTTATATATATATAATAAATATATATAAAATACAGTATATATATATAAAATACAGTTCATTAAGAAGGACAGTCTCAATGAAATTCTGATACATGTTACAACATGGATAAGGCTTTATGATATTATGCTAAGTGAAATAAGCCAGTCACAAAAAGACAAATACAGAGGATTGCGCTTATGTGTGGTATCCAAGGTAGTCCAACTCACAGAGTGGAATAGTGGTTACTCAGGGCTCAGAGAAAAAGGAAGGGGGAGTGGTTGTTTAATGAGTACAGAGTTTCTGTTTGGGATGGTGAGAAACTTCTGGAGATGAGTGGTGGTGATGATTGCACCATAACATGAATGTGCTTAATGCTACTGAATTGCACCTGCACAAAGGGATTACAAAGGCAAATGCTATGTATATTTTTCTACAATAAAAATTTACGGTTCAATGACCTCTGTTTTGTGGTTTTTCTAATATCAAATTCTAGTTCACTAATTTTTGGAGAGCAAGTTCATGCTGTGTGACCTGATAGGTGAGTCATTACAAAAGTTCTCAGGTGTGGTGTGGTCCATATTTCACTCCCAGGAGACAGAGCAGACAGCATCCTTTCTGATTCATCTGTGCAATTTGAACTTGCTTGGGTTATCAACGTTGTAGGGAAGGCTTTATTTATACAAAGAAAATCCCTCCATGTGGATTTTATGTTTCTTGATTTTTGTGTTTCTCAAAACTTTCCTACTGACCTGTACTCATGCCTACTGGAAGGCATTTCTACACGGGCTTCTCTGATCAACAGGAGGAGGCAAATGCCTGCGGAAAGTTTGCTTGGTGAGAGGAGTTGGCCTGGTAATGGCTGCCAGTGGGGAGACCGTGCAGCCTGATGGTCTCATGTCCAACACAGACCCATCTGCACGGGAGTCTGAATCTTTGCACCAGACACTGCAGGCACTCTCGCTCAGGTGGTGAAGCTGACCAAAGTTATTTTTTAAAGCACATTTCATCAGACTCATGAATGCAGGGAGAAGATATAACTAACACATCAATAGCTATCAGACAGAATGATTAAATCTAAAATACTGGAAAGAAAAAGGGAGACGCCAGGGAATATTTCTACAGGATCAAAGTCTGTGGGCTGAAAATGAAATTTTTCTGCATCAGCATTACCCTTGGTACAAATCCTTTGGTGTCTCAATAACAGAAGAGCAACTAATAAGGGGATTTACCTTTTCGGATCATCACAGCCCCTCTGGGACTCGGTAGGGTCCAAATGTGGGCCCAGAGGGGGAAAGAGACGGGCGTGAGGTGGAGGAAGATAATAAGAAACCGATGAAAGGAAATGGTGAGAGCACAGGGAGACGGGGAAGGAAGGAAGACCGGAGCAGACTGAGGTTACAAGACGGAAACGTGCACTGAGGGCTCTGCAAGACGGGGAGCTGTCACACCCCAAAGACCGTAAGCCTCTGTAAAAGCTGCATGAAATGTTTTGGGGAGAGAGTGGAAACAGGCTAGAAAAAAAGAGGAAATTTAATGCCAGAGTTTTGACTTGACCTGATAGCTGATATCAAACCGGGATGCTCAGGTTTAAACCTCACGTAGACACAGGCTTCATGTTGGGTAAGGGGGAGATGTTGGAACTAAGACCCAGTAGAAACACCTGCCCACTCACTCAGGAGAGGTGAGTGAACCTGGTTTTTCTTGGCCTATCAGTGGGAAAAAATAATTCCCTCATGAAATCCAAACTCCATGCCCAAGTCAGGCTTAGAGTGTGAATTTACAACATAGTTCAGTACCCCCCCCCACACACACACACCATTTTTAGGTACATACAGAAAATTTGGCTATGGGACAGAGATGCCCCTGGGACTTCTGGCAAAATAAATGCAAAATAATGCAGGGGAACGGGTGGCAGGGGAGTCTCACAAAATAACCAGCCTCACTGAAGAAGAGCTCGGGACAGCCATAGAGTAAGCAAGGAAACATTTGGTGTGAGGCAGAGTTAGCAGACACAAGATACAGGAGAATTAGACCCAAGAACATGGGTTACTAGAATGAGATTGACACAGTAACTGTCAAAGAAAAACTTTAAAGCCATTAAAGCAATAATGGAAGTAATTAAAGAACAAGTGAGGAAAAACAAGGCTGCCGTGAGTGCTGACCTGGAAGATAATAACAGTAGGGCAGCACTGACCTGTGCTAGGCCCGCTTCTAAATATTGGCTAATATTCAGTCATGCAACCCTCACAACAACACAATATTATTATTTCATGATGAGGTATTATTATTCTTCTATCTTATAGGTGACGAAACTGGAGCACAGAAAGGTCCAGTAACTCGCCTTCAGTCACAGAGGGGCTGAGCGACAGAGCTGACGTTTCCACCAGGACATTCTTTATCCAGAGTATAGAGTCCTAAGCACTATACCGAACCAAGACCCAAATTTTATATCCAAAAGGAAAATTACAAAAATTAAAAACATTATAAAGAAAACTCAGTGGGTGAATTAAATAGCAGATGTAGGCACAGCTGGTGAGTTAGTGTCTAATAGTGCCTAGAACTGAAAAATATCTGAGAATGCTTCATGGAAAGAGATGGCAAATATAACAAATAAAAAGAACAGAATGAGAAGGTCCACAGTATTTCTAAAAGAAGGTCCAGAAGGAAAGACTAGAGAAAGCAATAAAGAGGTAATATTCAAAACGACTAAGAAATTTCCAGAATTGGTGAAAGACCAGTTCAAAATATATAATATTCAACACAGCACAAATAAAGAGATATTACAAATAGAAACCTTATAATATGTGTAAGGCTATTGAAGAAAACGAAGAGAAATCCTAGCACTCTGGGAGGCTGAGGCAGGAGGATTGCTTAGCACAGGAGTTTGAGATCAGCCTGAGCAAGAGCAAGACTCTGTCCTTCCAAAAATTAGAAAAACTAGGTGGGCACATGCCTACAGTCCCAATTACCCGGGAGGCTGAAGCAGGAGGAGCACTCAAGCCCAAGCATTAGAGGTTGCTGTTAAGTACGATGATGCCACAGCACTATACACAGGGTGACTGAGTAAGACTATTTCAAAAAGAGAAAAGGAAAGGAAACTAAGAGAAAATATTAAAAGGTTAAAAGTAAGCAAAAAAGGAAAGAGATATTCCCTACGAAGGACAATTAGACAGATAATACACATTTGAACAATAACCATAGACTCTAGAAGATTCTAGATTATCTAAGATAGTATCTGCAGAGTTCTGAGGAAAAATTTGTCAACTTAGAATTCTATGAACAGGTACAATATCAATTGTGAGGACAAAATTTAAAAAATTTTAATACTTACAGAGAGCATTCCCTATACTTAGATTACTGCTGAAAGAAAAACTAACTGAAGGATGTACTTTGGCCGGGAGCAGAGGTGAGGGGGTGTGTGTGGAAAAGGACTCACGTGAGAATCAATGGTGAGCAAGGGAATTGGTAAACAATGCCTAAGAAATCAATCTGGGAGGTGAAAACAAGTACCAAGTATCATTATAATGGAGAACAGAAGCGTAATCAGATTTGAAGGTCCTGAGGGCCACCATCACTCAGAAGGGGTGGGGAGGTTCAGAATGACGCTGGACTTTATTATTTGTGTGCATTGAAATATAAAGTCTACCATCAAAAAGATCAAAATTGAGTGCTGAATTTACAAATAGAGGGAGGGGAAAGAAAATACAGGAAATCTTGATCCATGTAATAGAAGGAAGAAAGAGGAAGAAAGGAAAAGAACAGACACGCCCTGGTAAGCAGGGACCAGGACTTAAGTTAACAGAAGTAAGTTTAAATGTACCAGCAACCGAGGTAAATGTAAACTGAGGCTAGTCATTTAAAAGGCTCTCTACAGCCAGATTCTCTTATGGGAGAACTTCTAAAGCATAATGACATAGAAAGTTGGCATAAAAGAGATAGAAAAGGTGGCTCAGTGTCTATAGCTCAGCGGTTAGGGCACCGGCTACATGCACCAGGACTGGTGGGTTTGAATCAGCCAGGGCCTGCTAAACAACAATGACAACAATAACAAAACAATAGCCAGGCATTGTAGTGGGTACCTATAGTCCCAGCTACTTGGGAGGCTAAGGCAAGAGAATCGTGTAAGCCCAAGAGTTTGAGGTGGCTGTGAGCTGAGGCCATACCACTCTACCGAGGGTGACATAGTGAGACTTTCTCAAAGAACAAACAAAAAAAGAGATAGAAAAGGGCTCAAATGCAATGTGAACTTCACCTTAGAATTGAAAACAATGTAACCTAAACATTTGTACCCTCATATTAATCTGAAATAATAAAAAAGATAGAGGGGCAGCACCTGTGGCTCAAAGGAGTAGGGCACCAGCCCCATATGCCGGAGGTGGCAGGTTGAAACCCAGCCCCTGCCAAAAACTGCAAAAAAAGAAAAGAAAAAATATACCGGACTTAATTTCTAATAGGATAATGAGCCAGCTATTATATATAAAAATCCTTCTGCCACCCCGAAAACACTCAGATCTGACTTTTTAAAAGTCTTAAGTTCACAAAAAAGTTAGTGGGAAGAATTAAGATATAGGATACCTAAAGAAAGGGCCAAAAGCACAGAGGCAGACCCCAGAAACAGGTGCGACTCTAGATCAGGGGTCAGCAAGCTTAGCCTGGGAGCCCGTCCAGAACCCAGTCAGGTCCACATGCTTACTCATCGCCAGAGGCTCCTTTAGCACTTGAGAGAAAACGTTTGCAGACCCTGCTCTAGGGATCCCAAGTTGCAGGGCTTAATGGCTGTTGGTATGGCACAGGGTGAGGGGCAGAATTAGAAGCCCAGACCTGGAATCTGTGCCCAGGGAAGATGAATGGGGGCTCCCTCAAAAGTGCGTAACATGGGAAACGGCTCATGTTCTATAAAAGGATGGGTGGGTGGAAAGAAATCCAGCTTCTTACAAAGGGCACCAATGAGGAAACCCTGGCCCGTACCCTTATTGTAGATAAGGAAGCGCCCTGAGACTGCAGCTGTTGCCAGAGCTCACGCTGCCTGCCTGGCCCACCATAAAAACAGCCCCACTGCCTCAGAGGTCCACCTCAAAGGGCATTTTCTCAGCACCCTCCCCCTGGCTCCAAATGAGGCCTTATAGCTTTTCCTGTCTGTGTCTGTGCATTTTTTATCCACACAGACCCTCCAGTGGGCCAGGTTCTCTCCCCAGCTAACAGTCCCTGTGATGTTGGTATGCCGATTACAAAGCTGTGTGTTTACTGTGATCTGGCCCTAACCCTAGCAAGCTACCTTTCTTGTTTGTTTGCTTGTTTGATTTCTGTTACTTTTAACACACAGTGTTAGAGAGCACAGGGGTTCTTCCCACACCCACGTACATCACACCTATTGTTCTTTTTGGTATACCTGGAAGCAGTGGAAACGCCCACATTCAGGTGCTTTGGGTTAAGATATTAATGTTTCAGTTGGTAATATGCTTGTTTGAGTCTGTTGTTTTAGCAAAATGAGAACACTAAAACTTTTTTTTTTCCTGAATCTGTTCAGATTGCCCTATGCCTGAAAATCGCCCTTGTTCCTGGGAGGACCGTGTGTCCTTGCCTAGGCATTAGCTTTCAGGAGACCTGGGGCAGTGACTGAACCCTGGCTGGAGGGTACAGAGTCTGAAGTTCACTTCCTGCTGGGAACCAACTGAAAAATAACAGATTGGGTTTGGTGCCGCAAAGTCTTGGTGTATCCGACATGGTGTTTTTCAATAATAAACACAGCTGACCTTTGAACAACCTGGGTTTGGACTGTGCCAGTCCATATGTGGGGGTTTTCTTCTGCCTTTGCCACTCCCGAGACAGCAAAACCAACCCCCCCCACCCCCGCTCTTTCTCCAATGCAAAGACAAGGATGGAGATCTTTATGATAATCCAATTCTGCATAATAAATAGTAAATATATTTTATCTTCTTTATAATTTTTTTAGTAGCATTTTCTTTTCTCTAGCTTATTTTTTGGTAAGAATACAGTATATACTTGTAATACATTTAATATTAAAACTATGCGCTATTTGACTGTTTAATGTCATCAGTGAGGCTTCTGGTCAACAGTAGGGTATTAGCAGTTAAGTTTGGGGAAAGACAAATGTTGTATGTGGAGTTCTGACCCCACAAGGGGTCAGCACCCCTAGCCTTCACATTGGTCAAGGGTCAACTGTAATTCTTTAAAGAAATATCTTCTCCTCCTCTTCCTCCTTCTTCAAACGGTGGACAGGCATTTCTATTAAAGGGCATTTCTGTTTTTTATTGACAAAGATGGTATGTATTTATTTCTTACAACATGATGTTTTGATATATACATACATTGTGGAATGACTAAATCAAACTAATTAACATATCAATTACCTCATATACTTCTCTTTTTTAATATGGTAGGAACATTTAAATACATTGTTATTGGCTCGGCGCCTGTGGCTCAATCGGCTAAGGCGCCAGCTATGTACACCTAAGGTGGTGGGTTCGAATCCCCAGCCCGGGCCCGCCAAACAACAATGATGGCTGCAACCAAAAAATGGCTGGGTGTTGTGGCGGGTGCCTGTGGTCCCAGCTACTTGGGAGGCAGAGGCAGGAGACTCGCTTGAGCCCAGGAGTTGGAGGTTGCT
>CAUYQV010183380.1:0-34050 GCA_963574575.1 Galagoides demidoff
AAAACTATAACTGAGAAAATGACATGAAGGCTGTGTTGATCAGTTTGATGGAAGTATTTCAGATTGCATGTGAAAACCCCACACTGTACCCCAGAAGTGCATTAATGTACATAGTTACCATTCAATAAAAAATAAAAAAAAATAAAAGAAACTGGCAAAAAGCTTCTAGAGCCTGGGATCCTGCTAAGGTATTAGGGTCCCAATCCAGCTATTCTGCTGGAAAAACTGTTAAACTCCCTTTGCTCTTCCTCCCCAGTATCCCCAAAACTAGCCAAGAAGGCTTTTCTTGCTTTGGTTTGAACCTTGTTCTGCTCCTCAGTGGTGAGGAGTGTCAAAAGAAGTTGTTGGCAATCATCCCAAGTGGGACAATGAGTCCAGAAAATGGATTCAATCAGGGAAGTAAGAACCTGAGGCTCCTTTGAATAGGGTGGGTTTTGGGTTTTCCAATTTTACAAGTCAGAGGTTGAAAAAGGGACATAGATAAGAAAGGGGCCGATGCCTCTTCCTGCTCCCTCCCTGGGAGGTGCCTCCTGAAGGGGGAGGATCCAGGCTTCTCTGTTAAGACTCGGGGTTCATGTGAGACTGAGACCAGAGGCAAGATGACAGGGGTGAGAACTGGGAGGGGAAGGCTCCAATGAGGGTGCTGAGGGAGTTTCTCCCATCAAGGAGACTCTGGGGGAAGATAGCCCTTTTTACATTGTAAGGAGGCAGCAAATACTCTTCCTCTGATGGGGCAAGGACTGGTGGGGTCTGCTGGCCCTTTCAGGGTCAGGGACAGGTGAGGACTGCAGAATGAGATTCCACAGTGTATGCTCACAACCAGGTAGGGGGATTATAGACCAAAATCAACCACTGGTCTATATAGGGGAATTGGTCTGCGTGACCCGGTTTTCCCATGACCACCTGGTGTACTGTGGTCACCAAGGCCGGGTCTAGGGAGCCTGTTGATGGCCACCCTACATTAAAACTTGTCCATTCAACTTCACAGAGGACTTGGTGTCCGTTCAAATTCCATAGTCATCTGAGAAGCTGGCTCTAAAATTCTTCAGCATACACTGTAGAGGTGTTCAAGACTTACTTTGTTGAGTTCCCATGATTTGACGAATAAACAAAAATAGACACATCACCAATTCCCAAGAAACAACGGTTACTACAAACATATATACAAATCTAAAGTGTGCCTCTGAGGCTCCCCTAAGGCTCCTGCCTTAACAGGCAGACCAGGTCTTACAAGGTTTATGGACTACCTGTTTTCACTTGTACCTCTTCCTAAGACCAAAAGACCAAAGCTGACAGGCCAGGCCCCCCTGACACTCCTGCCTTAAGCCAGATTTCCTAAGGCTCCTGTCCAGCAGCCTTCCCTCGAGGTCCCTCAAACACTACAAACAATTCCAAACAAAAGAAACCAAGTCAAATGTGCATCTGAGGCCAAGGCTCCCCCCCCCCAGTATCCTAGTGTTTCTAGGGACGGGTCACACTACTGACACACATGAGACTCCCCTGAGGCTCCTGCCTTACAGACAGGCCAGGTTCCCTGAGGATCCTGTCTTACAGTTTTACGGGCCTGTCTTCAGAGCCAACTCCTGAAGCTCCCTTTTCACCTGCGCCTCTGCATCCAAACTTCCCTGAGGCCAAAAAAACCAAAGCACTTACATCCATATGGCACTAGTGTCCTAGTGTATCTGACAGGCCAGGGCCAACCCCTGAAGCTCCTATCCAGTGCTCTCCTCTAAGAGTTCCCTAAGGGCCCAAGAAAACAATTTCAAACAGACACCACAGATCCAAACAAACATCACAGACAATTACCTCTTGAGAGTAAGTTGGAGGACCTGAATTTGGGTAAGGAATTGGAAGGAGTCCCTCTGAAGCCCTCAGGAAGAGTTCAGGGAATTATGGGGCCCCAGAATGTCCCAGGGATTGCCTCCCCTATAATTTCTGTCCTCTACAGGGGGCTTCACAGGGAGGCCAACCCTCCAGCCGGCAAATCTTTCTAGGGTCTCCAAGTTATACCCAAAATGAGTGGAATAGAGAAATGCCAGCACACTGAGTCCAAATTAAGCAAGGGTATTTTATTGATTGGCCAGGCTGAATGCAGGCTCACACCTCAAAATCTCTTGACCCCTAGAAACAGGGTGGAAATCTTTTATAAGGGGCTTTTGGTAGGGGAGGGGGAATCCTTAATGCAAGCTGAATTTGACAAAAGCAAACACCTGGTAAGGAGAGTCCTTTCAAGGGGAAGCTGGGGTTTTGCAGTTATTACTGACCTCTTTCAGCTGAGTTTCCTGTCTTAAAGGGGGAGTGTTTAAAGCCCCCATCAAGATGGAGTTGGGGCATAATGTTGAGATATTGAATGTCCCATCATTAGGCCAATGTGAACCATTGCCAAGTTTGTATGCAGGCCAAGTAGTATTACATAGAAAAATAAGGCATTTAGGTTTGAGTTCAGGGTAAAGACATAGAGGTTTGAGGTTAGTTAGAAGACAGCTTAGAGGTGAAGAAGAGGGAATCCATGACTGAGTGGTTCCCATAGTAAAAACTGGAGGAAGAAATTAAATGAGAGTAAAGCTAACACAAAGAGGCTTGTAAGTGGAAAATAAAGGGACCAAAAGGACCAATAAAACAACTGAGACTGCAATAAAAGGATGGAGATTGCAACCAGAGAGGGCACCCTCTGCTTATGGTTGTCAGCCAAATCTAGACCTCCAGGAAAATTCTAGATGAGTAAGCCTGGTTCACTGAACAGAATGAATGAAAACAATCCAGATCCATGGTAGTGCTGGTGAGAGTGGTGTTGGGAGATTACCTGGACTCTCCACTTATGACTTTGGTCAAAAGAGGGCTCCACCTCTGTACATGACCTTAACCAGCTGGAGGCACCTGGACCCACAGTATGGCGCCAGGGGACAAGACAGGGGGAGAGAGAACTCAGCCTCTGAGTCCATGTAAAAGGAGTTGAGAGGTCATATAAAAATACACAAGACTGCAAAAAGAGGGGGGAGAGGAGGAGGTAAAGTAAGAATGGAAAGAGCAAAGAAGTGAAGAAAAAGTTTTTGGATAAGAGCTCACCTTAGTATGAAGTGGATGAATGGCAGGTAAGGTCAGAGAGTACACCAGTTTTCTTTGTCTCGTGGGAATAAGGGTCCATTTGGTTAGGTTCAGTGGGGTGTGTTTTCAGCCCTGCAAAGGGGCTTTTCCCCAGGGAGTCACAAGCACCATATGAAAGGTTCTGGACCCAAAGATAAAATCATTATGAGATGTGAGACGAAAGGAAAATGGAGATCCAATTCAGGCAATTAAAGTAACTTTTATTCCACCTAGAGTGCAGGTGGGGGTGAGATTCCTGACTAGGAAGCAATCCACACATGGGCTATGGCAGAGAAGGATTTAAAGGGTTTGGGCAGCCAGGATTGGTGGCATTCCTATTTCCTGGGAGGGACGTGAGTCTGACCCTTCCTGGGTGGGCCATGAACCTGACCCTGCCTGGGTGGGGCAAGTTTATTTGGGCAGGTACACCTGAATCTATCAGTGATGGATATTGTGATGATTTTACAGGCATTTGCATGTGTCCAGACCATTGGATTGTGTCCATTAAATATGTGCAGTTTTTTGTATAGCAGTAATATACAAAAAATAACAATAACAATAAATTGTATAGCAATAAAGGTATTGAAAATAAAAGTGGTTAACTGTGTAATCACTTCAACCATAGATGAAATTAAAAGTAAATCCAAAAGATAAAACTGCAAAGGCATTTTTAAAAATGATAAATGTGGTGTTTGATGGTGCACCTCCCCTACCCCAAACAAAATAAAAAAAATGATCTAAAATAAACTCAAGCCCTTCAAACTCTACTTCGTTAGTAATCCACAGTTGCCTCCTGGGCACTCATGAAGTGCATCAGCCTTCGGCTCTTCTTTTAAGCTGGACTCTTTGTTTTGGCTCTTGGGGATATTGCTTGCTTCCTTTTGAGCTCAGCAACATATTTAAAAGGATATTTGTTATATTTTATCCAGTATTTCTAGGTGTTTTTTAGGAGGAAATTATTGTCTGGCTAGCTCACATACAATATTGGCAGAAATGTAAGGTGTAGTCCCATTTCTATATTCTGAAATTCCTGTCTCCCAAAACCCCTATTTCACCCCTGAGCTCCCAACTCACACTGAAGAGATAGTTCATATAACCTGTTTCATATCCCCACTTGCATGTCTAATAGGCATCTCAAATGTACTATGTTCAAAATAGAACTTTTGGTTTTCCCCTCAGACCAGTTCCTTCTCCAGTCTTCCTCATCTCAGTGAATTATAGTACTACAGTTAGAACCTCCATAGTTGACCACCTTCCTACATTGACCACCTCCTAAAGTTGACCTAATTTTCATAGAGCAGAGATGTACCACATGTGCATATCAGTATGGTAGGTCTAGTTCCTCATATTTACCACCTCTGTTTGTTGGCCAGTTTGTTACAGTCCCTTGAGTGGTCAACTGACATCGGTTCTATTGCATTTACACATCTACCAAAGCCAAAAACCTGGCTATAATCCAAAATACTTTGTTTTTCCTCAGCCCTCTGTTTTCAGTACTCTCTGTCCCATCTACTCCAAATGACATAATTAATTCCTTCACTGATTTGCATTTTCAAGATAACCCATTTCCAAGAACCCATCATCTTTTTCCAAGGCTACTATAGCAGCCTTCTTACTTGTCTGCCTGCTTCCACTCTTGACTCTTTTCACACAGAGATTGAACAGATTGCATCAATTCCCTGCTCACAACTTGCCCATGTACTTAGAATGAAACCCTAACTCCTGTTAAAAAGTAAACAGAGGCACAATATAATTTTAAAGACTTGATTTGAGAAAACAACAGTCTATTCCAAACCAGAAGTAGCTCAGGAGCTCCACTGAGGGAAAGCAAGAGAGAAGCTTTTCTAGGATGGACACAGAAGCAAAGCAAAGCAAACATTTGATGGGTTAAAATTATATACATTTGCCTTACTTGGTTTATCCTGTTTAAAAGCCTCTAGTTATATAAGTTCGTTGGCTGTTTCTGATTGTGCTTAAGTTATGTTTTTGTTTAAAACAGGTATTTACAAGAAACAGCTTAAGTTTCACTTATATTTGCAAATCAAGCAAGGTTTAGCTCACTGATGAGGCCTAACTGGGCTTGGCTGCTCAGTGATTCTTCAAACCTGGTCTCAATTTTAACACTCTTTACCACCACTGATCCAAAACACAAATATTAGTTAACTGGAGAGCACATCACCCATTAAAATAGGGCATCTGCTATTCAGTTCCAACAGATTATCACATTGCCAATGAGGATCCACTATTATCTGATCTTTGGAGTTTTTCCCAAGAGAACTAGAAATTGAGGTCAATATGTGAAATCTTCTGACTTTTAATTATTGGTAATTAAAAACCAAAACAGAATAAAATAGAAACAAGAGAAAACACTGCAGGCTAAATTAAATGCCTCTGCTGGGTACTAGTTTGCAACTGACCTTGGCCCCAGGTAATTTGACCCTTGGTTGACCCTATAACCCACCTCTTTTCTGACTGTGCTTCAGAATTACTATAATAGTTATAGCAGCCACTGTCAGCTACTTCCTAGGTCCCTTAGATTTATCATTTCAGTGCACGCTCACTGCATCTTCATACTGGTTGCTTTTTCAGGAAGCTTGGAATATCACTCTGCTCATGGAGAATAGCTATCAACCAATGACTCCAGCTGGATAGGGTGATCCTGAGACATTTTGTTTTGACCCACTTCCCAGAGTTTCCCGGAGGTCTTCAGACTATCATCCTTTATGTAGCTGGCTTATTAACATACCTTTCACTGACTGCCTTTGCTTCTCATTGTGCCCTGTTGGTATTCCCCATACCTCCTAATAAACCAGCTGCATTTGAATCCTTATCTCAGTCTACATCTAGGAGAATCAAACTGAGATAATAGCCTTCTTTTATTTTTTCCAACAGGTCAAGTTTCCTGCCTTTGTGATTTGCTCTGCTTGCGTGCTCTTCCCTCAGATGTTCACATGGCTCACTCCCTCACTTTGTTCTTAGCTCAAAAGTCACCTCTACAGATAGGCCATCAAAGACCACCCAAAATATTATAGTTCCTCCCTTTCATTGTCTGGCAGTTTTATTTTTTCAGTAAGCCTTTTCAGTATCTGACATTACCTTGTTAATTTACTTGTTCCCTTATTTATTGTCTCTCTACCCTCAGTATCAGCTTCATGAGAGCAGGAAACTTGACCAACTTGTTGACTGCTCTATCAGGAGTGTAGGGCACTAAATGAATGAAGAAATGGTGATTTTGATTTTCATCAATTCTTAGAGTTTGTGTTCATTTCCTCTAGTACACCCTCCCCTGACCTCTGTTCTTAACCTGCCCCTCAGAGTTCCCAAAGCTGGTTCAGATGGGCAGAAAGACAGCTTTCTGCTGGCAGGCAGCCCAAATCCTTCTACCGATCTGTGCTTTTAGAAGTCCCCACGAGTATTTTCCAGTTGTGAGTCCCTTTCATCTAAGACTTAGTGATATCTTTGATTTTTTAAAACTTTTTTGTGTTCAAAAAATCTCAATTTGCTTTGTTTTCTGCTCTTACTTTTCACACTGGCATATTGATAGTCGAGGCTGTAAATGCCATACTCAATTTCCTTCTCAGTCATTTTCTCCTGCAAATCACTGGGTCTCTCACTATAATTCCTCTGTCACTGACATGCCTGCTGCTGTCTATAATATCTGGCCTTATAGTCTGACACGGGTATGTTTTGCTCCCTCTCCCTACCTTTTCCAGTTAAAGTCATCTTGATCAGATCGGCAAGTCTCCAGGCAACAACATTCTTCCCTAGTGAGATGCACTCTATCCTTAGCCAAAAGCCTATCGTTCCAGTATCTTAAGCCATCATCCAAAAAAACAAATAAGTACAGCTCCAACCCTTCCCTACATCTCCAGCTGTGCTGGCTGCTTCCACCCCCACACCTAGCCTCAAGGGACCCCTGACCTCCAAGCTAGCCCTGAAGCAACGGAGATGTAGACAAATACCATTCCCCTTGGTTCAGATGAGACAATATTGGAATTTCTCAAAAGGAAATTTGCTAAGAAACCAAGTGAAAATCAAAACCAGAGAGAGGGAGGGTGAATACAAAAGCGTAGGAAAGGATGTATTAGAGAGTCCGGATTCCTTATCCTGAGATAACTACACTCTGGCTGAAGATTGGCTTGGCTGACACAGCTCATGGGGCACACAGGATATGAGACTATAATCCTTCAACCTTTTCACAAAGGGGTGAAGGGAAGGGAGGGGGAGAGCTTGCCGAAAGGCAGATAGAGTCTTTGTGTGTCTGGACTGTTTTATTCCATGGAAATTGTACCTGAGAAATGTGAGCTCCTAGCAGCTCTGAGAGGAGCAAGAACCCTTGTTTATTGGTTCTGCTAGTTTTTTTAGTGGATTCTTTAGGATTTTTCTATGTATAAGATCATGCCATCTATAAATTATGGTTCATTTACATCTTCCTTTCCAATCTGGATGTCTTTGTTCACAGAGCTGAGCTCAGTCAAATAGCCACAACACATCTGGGAACCTTTCAGTCTTTTACCATTAAGCATGATGTTAGCTGTGGCTTTTATGCAGATGTAGTCTCACTAACACTTTCATTGACCCATACTTTATTGGAAAGCTTTGCTATACTTACTGCATTTTTTCTTTATTTTACTTTTATCCTCCTTTACTTTTTGTGCATTTTCTTTCAAAAAGTCTAGACCAGTGGTTCTCAATCTTCCTAATACCTTGACCCTTTAATATAGTTCCTCATGTTGTGGTGACTCCCAGCATAAAATTATTTTCATTGCTAGTTAGGCGTCACCACAACATGAGGAACTGTATTAAAGGGTTGCAGCATTAGGAAAGTTGAGAACCACTGATCTAAACTATCTTAACATCATCAGAGAAATCAAGGAGAAAAGCTATATTTTCTTTCATTCATGTGTTCGGCAACCATTTATTAAATGAGCTCACCTACTGTGAACCAACACCATCCTAGGCGTCTTAGAGATACAACATTGGATAAAATAAAGCCCCTATCCTCTGGAGCTCACATACTAGGGATGAACTTAGGCAATAAATAAATACTCAGAATAATTGTAAATAGAGAAAAGTGCTGGGAAGTAAGATAATGGAAGGATGCTGTGAGAGGGAAGGCTTCAGGTGAGTGATCGGTGAAGGGTTCTCTGTGGAGGTGACATTTTAACAGGGATCTGAATGATGAAAAAGAGTAAGCCATCAGAAGAATTTGGAGAAGAGTGTTCTAGCAGACAGAACAAGTGCAGAGGATTTGTGAGTGGGCTGGGGATGGCAACCAAGAAGGTCACCCAGTATGGCTGGAGCAGAGGGGGAGTGGAAGATGATGAGGATGAAGCCAGATACTGATCTTCAGGCAAGCGTTTTGGAGTTTACTGACATGATGGCAAGTCACTAGAGAGTGTTAAACAGGGGATGCCATAATCTAATTTGTTAGTAACAACTTCCTTTGGCTGATGTAACTGTACATATTTTGATATCAGCTTTTGTGAATTACAGAGTTACTTGGAGTTGGTCTATAAAGTCAGGGTGACTAGAGGGCCTCTCTATTTACTTCTGAAGCCTCACCTCACACAGCAGCCAGAGGGATTCTTTAAAAACATAAGTCAAATCATGCCCCTCCTTTCCTCAAAATCTATCTTTGTCTCCTTGTTTATATGAAAGTAAATACCCTATCGGTGGCCTTCAGGGCACTACAAAATCTGCCCCTCCTTCTATCTATTCCCTCCTCCCTCTCCCCCTTGCTTACTCTCTTCCAGCCATACAAACTTCCTTGGCTATGCCTCAAACAAGCCAAGCATGCTTCCACCACAGGGACTTTGTACTGTTTGTTCCCTTTGTCTGAAATACTTTTGTGTAGATATCTTCTCAAATACGCCTTCTTGGAGAGGTCTTTCCCACCCCATGCCATTTCTTATCTGACCTTGCCTTCCACTCATTATTTTGCCTACTCTACTCCAGTCTCATTGGCCTACTTAATGTTGTTCCTTAAACTCAGCAAGCATACTCTCATCTGAGGGCCTTTGCTACCACCTCTTTTACTCCAGGCATAATGGCTTTCATTTAGGCACAGTATCAGTGTGACATGAATGAGGGGATCAGCCAAGAGGAAAAATAGTAAGAGGAAGGTAGCAAACTGAGCTTGGAGTGATTCTTTGAATCAACGAGTATATGGTGGGCACAGAAGCTTTTTTAAGCAATTCACAATTTTGTCTATTGTGAATTGTTTATTTTTATGGTCATTAAAGCAGTAGATATTCATAATAGGAAGTTTTGGAAAATAAGAAATATAACATTCTGTCAGTTTCTTAGAAATCTAGACATAGAGTTACCATATAACCCAAAGATTCTACTCCTAGTTATCTATTCAAGATAAATAAAAACTTGTCTACATAAGACTTATACACTAATATTTATAAAACAATTATTTATAATAGATAAAAAGTAGAAACAACCTGAATTTCCATCACCATATAAACAGATAAGAAAAATGTGGCCTAGCTTTACAATAAAATATTATTTGGTTATAAAAAGGAATGAAGTATTGATTGATATATGCTACAACATGGATGAATCTTGAAACATTATGTTAAGTGAAAGAAGCCAGACATGAAAGGCCACATATTAGATTATTCCATTTATATTACATGTCCAGATTAGGCAAACCCATAGAAGAAAAACAAAAAGTTGACTAGTAGTAGCCAGGGGATAGGGGAGGAAAGAATGAGTAATGACTGTTAATGAGTATAGGCTTGTTTTAGGAGATGAGGAAAATGTTCTAAAATTGATTGTGGTGATGGTTGCACAACTTTGTGAGTATACCAAAAACCACTGAATTGTGAATCATATGGTATATGAATTATATGTCAATAAAGTTGTTATTCACAAGTAAGAAATGTATAAAGACTTAAATAGATATTGTTCAATATTCCACTGGCTCAAAGTAACACCTGTTTGCAGTTGGATGCAGTTCATATTTCCCTATCTCTTTATCTATTAGTAAATAGATGTGGATAGATACATAATTTCAAAATGGTATCTCCTTTTACATGGATTACATTGTGAGCAGTTTATATATGATTGAATAGTTTTTTAAATAGATTATAATGTTTGCTTTTTTCTCAAGTATGAAAGCTCTTTCCTCAAGAGGCATATCCTCTGGTATATCCTAGGGAAAGGAAAGGAGGTTTGTCTCATGTCCATTGTTGAGTTGTGCACTGAGCACTGCTCTTCTCTTCCATGTGTTTATCCCTGCTACTATTTCCCTTGGCTTCACCCTGTTACCATCTGTAAGTCCTAAGCAATAGTTCCCCCTGATTTGCTGCTGTTACCTCTGCACAGGCTTTAATGAGTGGGAGAAAAGCAAGTAGGACATAAGCTCTTTGAAGTCCTGTACATTTATTCAACACAGTTCACCACAAAAGGCTGAATGGATATATTAGACTTTACTGAATATTTGGAGATATGTAAGGAAGTTACATTTGCCCCAAGAACCAACTGACAGGTCAGGGCATAATTTCTCACCTTGTGTTCACAGGCCCAGCAACCCCTGTGAACTATATGTATATAAAGAGGCTCAGGCTATTATTCTTAGGTTTCCAAAAGCAGGTTCTGTCTGTGTTGCTATAAACTTCCATGGAAATTCTGGGCTAGTGGCATTTCTTGATTATCTCTAACCTGTCTGTGGGTAGGATTGGGAGGAAGATACAGATCTATAGATAAGAACTATATGTTCCTTACATATAGTTTAGTAGCCCCCTCAGGAATGATTTCATGAGATTTCTAGTCACATTGTATCCATGTCCTGATAGAAAAGACCAATGTCCCCCTCCCCATTTCTGCCTCTATTATGTATAAAGGGTAGAGGTCGATTAGCTCTCATTCAATGAAAGCCTATTGACCAAATCCACAGGAGAACAATTTTACTCTAAGGTCATGCTTCTAAGAGGAGGTCTTAGCCTATACAAACTAGCATAGACTATGGAACTGGCCAAAGTCATACACACTTTGGATGCAATAGCTGAGCACATGACTTCATGAGGCAGATAAAGAGGATTCAGTACATGAGGATATGGGTTATAGAGACAGGTAGTCCTGGTTGATATTAGGTTAGTGGCCAGACCACAAGAATAAACTCTATTGCCTGGCCTGAATATATAATTGGACAGCATTATAGCTGCTAGTAACAGAAAAATGAGGTAGGCTTAGCTATCACCTTCCTTTTATCTGAGCCCCACCCTGATTTAGGAGGTATCTTGACTGTCAGAGAAACTGAAGAGAGGGTAGTGTTACCCTAAACAAAATGTATTAGTGACTTTGGGGGGCGGGTATTAAGGAATTGAGGCCAATGTGCCCATCTATTAGCTGGTCCAGGCCTGCCCCAATCCTGGCAGAATTTATTGCAGAACTTCCTAACCTTTCCCTTGTTGTAGCACACATAGAAAATGATAACATTTGTATATCAGAGTAGGACAAACAGAGAAAACTATTCATGGTCAGAGGTGATTGGTTCAGACTCCAACTTCATCAGGTTCTTCCAGGCACTTAATATCTGTATTGCAACACACAGGTTGGGAGGCTCTGCTTTATTGAAGGGCATTTCTTTCTGATGGCACTTTGGAGCTCTGAGGTAAGTTATTCAAACCACCATTCTCTGGGAATATGCCTGCTTGACCTTAAACATAGGTATCCTGAGTCCTAGAAACTTTTCATCTCATGGAACACTTGAGACCCTGAACTTACCATGATAAATGCTGCCCGTATTATCTTTGGACCAGGCTTGCGACCAAATTATCCTCTTTACTAAGTAAGTTGTCATCTACTTGAGAGGTGAGATGGAAATTCTAATCCTATATCATACCTCCAACTGATTCTTGGGTCTTAGAGTTATGACTCCTATCTTTGACAAGGGAATTTATTCACGCTGATTCATAAGGCTCCAGGACTCCATCTATTTGAAACATCAAATTTTCAAATTCCTTTACTCTGGCTGTTTTTATAAAAGACATTGGTTCTTTTAAAAAATGAAAGTGAGAAGATGTCCTGTGATTATATGCTTCAGTTGTTAAAGACAATTGCATTTTGAGAGGAGACCAGGTTTTTATGAACTTGGACCTGCTGGGCATGTACATCACAGCCTCATGCTAGTTAGAAGGGTAGAAAATGGCATTTCAGATCCCTTGGGGGTAATATAAGAAGAAAATGATTCTTTTTAGGTATATATTAACTTTTAATTTTCTTTCACCTAAGAATGAAATCTTGTATTCTGGTTGAATCTAGGGCCCTGAATTTATATTTATTTCCTTCCCAAACTTGGCTTCCTTGATCTGAGTTACATTGGAATACTACAGCAGCACCACCTGCAGGTCACACTGAAGAAGTGCATATTGACTGCTTGGAATTTGAACTTCAGAATTCTGATTAAGAGATCTACATTAGTATTTTCTAAACTTTGTTGAGTATCAGAATGGCTGTGAATGGAAACACAAACAAAAGAACGTATAGAAACAATCCAACAAATACTCAGGTCTCAAAGAGATCTCCTAAGTCAGAAATTCTGGGGATGAGAGTCTAATTAATTTTTTCAAAATAGTTCTAATGCCTCTGACTTTTGGAAAACACTGGTTTAGTTCACACTGGAAAAACTGTAATTCTTCGGTCAGAAACCCCTAAGTGATCAAGGACATACATACAAACTTGGGGTTTACAGGCCATCACTACAAATTTGCAACTCATGTCTAAAGACTAATTCTAACACTCACCAGCATGTATAAGAGACTTCATCTAGAGAACGCTATGGTTGCAGCTAAGAATATTTTTCTTGTAAGATTTTATCTTTTTTTAAATTTTTTTTTGTGAACAAAGAACTTCTGGTTCTGTGTTAGGAAGTTCTGCAATAAATTCTGCAAGTACTGGGGCAGGCCTAGACCAGGTAATAGCTGAGCCCACTAAACTAGTTTCTTAGTACTCTCAGTGAGCACCACATACCCTCTCTCTAGCTTTCCTGAAATTCAGGATACCTCCTGACTCAGTGTGGGGCTTAGATGTAAGGAGATTAGAAATCACCACCCCATCCTAACAAGTAAAAAAACAATGTGAAAATTTAACAATTATTCTAATGTCTGTTACTGAAGTAAGATCTTGGGGAAAACATTGCCCCCCAAACTGGAGAGAAATATGCACAGAGTCACAACTTATTGGAGAAAAAACACACTAACAGAAGCCTCTGCAGGAACCATTGTCATGGTAGAAAAACCTGAATTATAATTAATGAATTACTGTTACTCTGGGAGGACTAGTCTTAGGGGGCTTCCCACACTTTTGTGAATTTTAGCTCCATGAGTTCTACCAGGTTCTTACAGTGAATATCAGAAAAATCTCCTCAGAGTTCCAGCTAAGGGAAGAAGAAAGCAACCATTCTGAAATATGTAGAACATTCTTTTCTTTTTAGCAATATGTATGCTCCAGAGAAACCATTTCACCAGAGTCTAACTTTCAGGGCATTTATCAGAGTCTAACCTGCCAAGGGAACAATTCCATCCCCTGCTAGCCATCATGACCCACCTACAGAGGGGAAAACCAAGAAGCACTTGTGAAATCCACAGTACAGGAACACAGGCTCACCAAAAGTCTGAGACTTTATCACAGGACTTACCACTACATTACAAAAGGCCTGTTTACTGCAGCTCCAAGTAACCCGACCATCATATCCACTTTCCAAAAAAATCTTTGTGGCATACCAAAAAGCAAAAAACATAGAGACTCAACAAATATGAGAAGCAATGTCAGATATGGCAGGGTGCTGGAATGATCAGATGATAAACTTAAAAATATCTATGATTAATTTCCTCAATGGAAAAAGTATACAGTATGCAAGAAGAGGTGGATAATTTAAGCAGAAATAGAAATTCTATGAGATAATAAAAAAGAAATGTTAGAAATAAAAAACGCTGTAATAGAAATGAAGAATGCTCTTGGTGAGCTCATTAGTAGACTAGACATAGCTGAGGAAAGAATCTCTGAGCCTGAAGACATGTCAACAGAAACTTTTAAAATTGAAAAACAAAGATAAAAAAAGAAACATTTTTTATTTTGAATATACAAGAACTGTGGGACAGCTATAAAAGGAGGCAAATACATGTGATCGGAATACCAGAAGGAGAATAAAGATAGGAAGGAACAGAGGAAATATTTGAAAAAATAAATTCTGAGAATTTCTCCAAATTAATGACAGACACAAAACCACAGATCTAGGAATGTAAGAGAACACTAAACAAGATAAATATAAAAAATATATCCACCTAAGCATATCTTATTCACACTTTAAAAAAATCAAAGATAAAGAAAAACAAAATCTTACAAGAAGCCAGAGGGGTAAGAAATACCCAATTTACCTATATAAGAGTGAAGATAAGAATTTCATCTGACTTATGATAAAAGATGCACACAAAAGAGAGTGGAGTGAAATAGTTTTGAGGGAGAAAAAACAAAACACCAGCCAACAATTCTGTTCTCTGTGAAACTGTCTTTTAAAATTGAAGGAGGGTGGGCCAGGCATGGTGGCTCACACTTGTAATTCTAGCACTCTGAGATGCTAAGGCAGGTGAATTGCTTGAGCTCATGAGTTTAAGACCAGATTGAGCAAGAGTGACACCCTGTCTCTTAAAAAAAAAAATAGCCTAACATTGAATATTTCTTACAGCTTTCTTCTTCCCTTAGCTGGAACTCTAAGGAGATTTTTCTGATATTCACTGTAAGAACCCAGGTGCCTATAGTTCCAGCTATTTGTGAGGCTGAGGCAAGAGGATCACTTGAACCTAAGAGTTTGAGGTTACTGTGAGTTATGAAGCCCTGGCACTTTATTGTGGGAGAATAGAGTAAGACTCTGTCTCAGAAATGTTGTGACTCACACAGCTTAGAAAGAGACTAGGACCCCCACTTGGTGCAAGGATCAATAGTAATTTATTCCATCTGTGCAGGGGGCCGTTGCTATAAAGAGCAATAGACCATGAATGGTAGGCCAAATGAGTTTTTATACTCTGTTTTCTGCACATCAGCAAGCAAGCAAAGGAACATAAGCTAAACACTGTGGTTAGCTCCAGGCAGGGGTTAAATAGTTCAAGGCATAAGTTGAGTAAGTTTCCAAGAACTTGGGACTTTCCTTAACTTCAAGCCTGTTCTTGGAATTTTTCCTCCCTATGTACTTCCTAATCTTCAAGCCTCTTCTTTCTTATTAAGGGTAGGGGGCTTGGTTATCACATTCTCCACTGGTTTTAATGGGGAATCAAATCCTTGATTCATCTGAGGAGTCATGGGGACCAATTGAATCATCACTTAGATTTTTAGGGACTGTGACTCCTCTTGAGTTTTCTACTCAGGTCTTAATAGTACCATTGTGGTGGGCTAATACACATACGAGTTTTTACTTTTCCCTGTGTGATATCGCCCCCATCCCTTTTCCAAAGTTCAGTTCAAAGTCCAATTAAGACGAGTCCCTTGAGGAGTCTCCTTAGACTTCAGCTGTGCATTGAACAGCCAGCTCCCAATATGTGGCTGGAGCAGGGCGTGTTGGACATCTTAAAAGTTACTTTTACTTCCCAAGGGGCAGTGAAGCTCTATTCAGCCAGCTGTGATGACTCCAGGTGAGGATTCTTCTCATCCTCACTGCTGTGTGTGTGGTCAGATGATGGTGTAAAGTTCTTTCTATGTTGGTTTGAGGGGGAATGGATTCTGGTCCTTTACCTAGACTTGGTCCCTTTGATCATCCAGAGAGAAAGAATGTACAGACACAAAAGACTAAACAGAACACAGTTAATTACTCAAGTAGAGATGTTTTATGTTTTTTGCTACTCTTTTTAGAGTTTTTATTTAATTGAGTCTCTTTCTGTTCTTTTAGGAGTCCCTTCTAAATTGCAGAGGATTGATGGAGGCCTCTTTGAACACCACCATTGGCAAAGACCTGTTTCTAATTAAGCTTTGCTTTCTGGAAGATTTTACAGATTCTTGTTCTTATGGCCCTGTTCATGTACTTTACTCTGTCCAAGTTTTAAGACCTATAAGTTACATATAGTTTCCAGGTGATACCCAAAACTTTAGCTATTATTTGCATTATTTTTGTTATGAAGGCTAGCCCATTGTCAAATTTAAACCAGAGTAACTACCTAAACCATGGGGTGATTTCTCTGGGCAACACTTAGGCACAGCAAATAATATTTAATACTGCACAAATATTTCTAGTATAGCCAACAGGTGACCTTTGTTGAGTCTTAAGGCTTCAGGGTAAATATAATTACTATATATAATTCTATGTATTTTTTGGCTAGTTCCTTAGTCTTATTTAACAGATCAGTTTAGTAAAACAGTTGTGTCTTATTTTATCAGTTGACAGTACAGCAAGGCTGAGATTTAATGCAGGTAGGCTATAGCCTCCTTTTTTTTTTTTTTTTTGGAGTTATTTTTCTCTCTCTGATTTCCTCTTCCACCAGAGACAAATTACAGAAGAAATAACTCAGTTTCCAAAATAAACTGTACCTACATTATACTGGGTTTGATTATTTGTAAAAAGTGCAATAAGAATAATTAATTATTAGCCATTTAGGATCTCCTTTAAAATTGGCTTTGCTGTAATCTTTTATAAGGAATCTCAGGTTAAAAACTCAAAAGCCTTCCAGGAGCCCAGGTTTCATCTGTGACATTAGATACCTATATGCATTGGGTAAATTCCACTTCTTTTGAAGTTTCCAAGCACATTTCGATTCCCAAACCTGTCAGAAAGTGACCTTCACTACTTACCACAGATTAGGAAACATTACTGATAGGTATCTGGCCAGTTTTTCCAAAGGGCTTTTCATTGGCCTTATAAAGCCAACCTTAATTCCTTAATGCAATCTGGACATCTCTGGAAATGCTATTACAGTCAAAGCCTTGGTAAATAATCAGTGTCTTTTTATGTGCTATAGAACAAAACAGATTCTTATCAAACTTATGCAAATAACTATTGTCAGAAATTAAGAAGACTTATAAATGGCCTTTAAATTCCAGAGGAATTAAGGAGAGAGAAAAAATACATTTTAAATTCTGCTCATGAGTACATATATTGTTTGAAAAGCTATAAATAGCTCAAAATGGTTTTCTTGACTTCTGGAAAACAGAACACAGAATGAATTAGCAATATTTTAAACAAAAGTTATAACAAATCAGCTTAGTTTCATGTAACTAATTTCTATTCTGTTTGAAGCTGGGTTAGCAATACTCATAGACATGTTATCTTTCCAATGAAAGTTCTAAAAGTCTGTTTTTAGTCCAAAAGTACTTAATTTCTAAAGACATTAGGAATTTGAATTTGAGAGAATTTTTCAGTTTCTCTTAATATTTCTTTTTTCTTCTTTTTAGACAAATTAAAATTATTACTGATAATATACATTAAGATAGACTGATATTTTCTACTTTAGGATAGAGTAATGTCTTATAATATTGGAATGTACATATAACCATAATTTACACAAAATTAATTATTATTTCATATTTGACAATGTTTTCTATACATTTTTAATAAATCAAATAAGTTTAATTTGGTTTTTTTTTCAGGTTCAGAACCTGTCAGTCTCAGTACATGTGGTCTGTGCTGCAAACACTGTGCTACAGGCACCAAGCTCCAAATTTAGAGTTTTGATTTTAGAAGGTTTGTTAAATATCAAAGGCTTAAAACATTTGTTCAAACAAGATTACAAACTAAAAGATTTTAAAGGAAATACACAGTCAACTGGATCATATGTAAAGCTCTTTTATGAGCTTTATTTAACCTGCAGAGACAATCTACAAACATTCTAAATCTTTTTTTAACTTCTTCCCTACTTTTTATTTTCTTAAACAACCATTCTGTTTCAGAACAGATTTATCACACAAGATTCTTTCTTTAAGCAATGCCATTTTTATTTCTGTCTAATTTCCCTTATTTTCAAAAAATCACTTTTTATGAAATAGGATTACAGTTAACCATCCACTCACTAAACTGATAACTTTAAGGTTTAAAAGGAAAGACTCTTTCTCTTTAATAAAGACTCAGTTTTTTTAAATAATTTAAATAACTAAATTATTACATTTTACAAATGAGAGACATTTTGTGAAATATAACATTGATACAGGATTTTCCCATTCAGGGCTAGACAGGGAATCCTTATTTTTCAGGCTCAGGTAAGCTCAGAAATCATATTTCCATCTCTAGGCACAAACACATTACAGGCCATACCCTTTGAGCCCTAGCAAGGTTATAAATAAAGCAGTCCCAAACATTTTGGATGGCTTCACTCTGAGTAGGGAATACACACCCTAATTTTCTTCCAGATAAATACTGTAAAGACTTAATAATCTTGCCCAAAGTGCAGGTCTGTATTCATTTATTTGTTAGAATACCCAGTTTGTAGAAGTATTTTTCCATTTATCAAGTTCCAGAAATTTTTTGGGGAGTCAGGACAGGGGTGACCCTGCCTAGACTGAAGATTTTTGTTCCATTCCTACACTATTCTTCCTGTATGTAAGAACAGGGAGTGGCCCTAGTCTGGGTATTGTTCAATGAGGTGGGAAAGCCAGTTGTTCATCAGAAGGAGCGGGCAAGTCTTCATAGGCAGTGAAAAAAGTCAAAACTCCTCTTACTCCGTCTGAATTTCTAGCCAGTTGTCACTGCCGTCACTGGCGGCAATCCTGTTGCCTGCATAACTGAGAATGCAGGCTTAACAGGAAATGTGATTGGATGACAAAGTAAATATACTAACAAGTTAACAGGGTGGGAATTTTGGATCTGCCAGGGGATAATATTATTATAAAAATCTACCCAATTACTTTCTATTGACTGATGGCAACTAAGAGTACCACAATCAGACAAATGCCAATCATGAGAATCCTGAAAGGAAAGACAGTCTGAGTAAAAGCACTTGATATTGGGAGAACAGAAGGGACAAGTCACCAGGGTTTTTATGTGGTTCATGATTGTCTTCACTTCCTGTGATAGAGACCTTCCTAGACTAGGAAAAAGAGAGGATCTCACATTCAGGGCTAGTAGCTCTGATGGAAGAGTCCTTCCCAGGCAATAGAAAAAAAGGAGGGGCCCAAAGTCCAGCAAGAAGGGGGCATCAAAGAGCTAGGGAGATGCAGAAGAATTAGAACTAGCTGGGAAAAATTCTCCAGGTGGGGACAGAAGCATGAACAAGGTCACCATAAAGAGATAAAAACAAGTCAGGGCCACTTTCTCTCCAGTGGAGCAGTTCAGAGGGGTAGCACTACCAAGCCCAATACCCATAATAAGGATGAAGAGACCAATGATTGCCAGGCCAAAGGCACACCAGGCAGTGAGGGGTGTAGGACACATAAGAGCCAGTAGGTAAATAAAGCAATTTCAGAAGGAGCAAAGTCTTGAAGCGCCCTTTGAAGGAAAAGATCTGCAATCCACTCACAAATGTCTCCAGAACTGTTTGTTTCAGACCAAGTCCAATCCTCCAATAAACACTGAACAAATGACACAAAATGACAAGAGAGACATAGGCCCGACATGAACAATGTCTAATAGTCCACACTTACTGTCACACTCTTGTACTCTCAGAACCAGAACCAGAACACTCTACACTACCAGAACCAGAACTTCTACACTTTTAACAGGCCTGTGAGTGATCTAACACCCCGGGGGTTGATTGCAACCCCACTTTCATTCCAATAGTGTTTCTGGTGATGGCTGTTGACACACATTTCTGGAAGTCCCTGACAGGCCCGTAGGACTTCCCACTGGTTGGGTTATTCGACCAACACATGCCTCTGAAAACTTCTGACAGGCTAATAGCCCAGCAACTCGGGGTCCCTGTCTAAAGTTCCCATCTCTTTGGCCTTCCCTTGGAGGTTCCTAAGGGCCTACACAAATTATAACAAATGAATTCAACAAACAGTTACATATCTTCACAACAAATAAGCATAATGAAAATACCACCAATAGTTAATTAACATTTGCAGACACTAGCCAAAAATAGGTGTTAAAAAGCATCTTACTTCTGGAGGCGGACTCATGGGTGAATTTAGGAGCGATCATCAGCTGGTTTCCTAAGGGCTCTGGGTTCTCCAGGGGCCTTGGGATGTTTCTAGGGTGCACCTACCCTCAGAGGAACCACAGTCTGAGTGGAGGTGGTCCTGAGGCCACCTGAGGATCAGCAGAATAAGAGCCAGACAGAGTAATGCCAATTCAGAAAGAAAATGGCTGTTGTTTCCAAAAGTAAAGAGGACTCTTTCTTTTTTCTTTAGTTCCAAATGAGTAATTGACCTTGGGTCTTCTGCTGAGAGCTGGTACCTTATCTCAAGGCTACTTGTAACATAGCAACCACAGGTTTTAGCAGGCAAAAAGATAGAAAAACAGTTCTAACAAACTTTGTATTAACTCTTTAATTGCCAGAAAAGAGAGGGTCCCAAATGCAGATGGGTCATTTACACCACAGTGTCAAGATAAAAAACGAGGAAGTACAAAAGGGCCATGGAAGAAAGATAGAAGCCAGTAAGTGCAGCTCACTGCTAAGCAGACCAAGATTCTAGAGCAACACTGTACAGGAAAAGTCAGATTCAGCTACAAAGTGATGTTGAAGGCAGTCGGAGACATAGGAGAAATAAGAAGGTAATTTGATCAGATAATTTGGCAGGGTGAGGTGGGGACACAGAGTTGGTCTTCTACCCAAGGTTGGGAAATTTTCAGCAGCTGCTCCCTGGGTGAAAAGCAGTTCTTGTGCCCCAGCTACAACCAGTGGCTGTAGCCTGTGTCAAGACAAACTGCACACTTTTTGAAAAGAATTCTGGCATGTTGAAAGCACACCAAGAAGTCTCAAAGTAATAATTTTACCAAGAAAAAGAGGAAGACAGAAAACCACAGAGATCTCTCCCAGATCAAAATCTGAGAGAGTTTCCCGATAGAACTTTAAGGAAACACAAAATAAAACACTAAAACTGACAAATTAAATACAAAATGACAAGTTTTATACAATTTCACCAACAGAAGGGGTGAATATGGGGAACAGGGACCTACCAGGGACTCACCACCTGTGAGTCCAGAGGCAAAAACTAACAGACCAGGGACTCACCCTCTGTGAATTGAAAGATGAAAACCTGACAGACCAGAGACTCACCCTCTCTGAGTCCAGAAGAGAGTACCTTAAGACCCAGTGGGGGCCAGCCTGTCTTAAAAGCTGGTTAATTTAACTCACAGGGAGTGTGTAAAGTGGTTTCACTTTCTCATCATTGCCCTTGGTGTGATGGCTGAAACCAGAAAAGTTATTTAAGAGGCACTCTAAAGGAGTTAGTGGGGTGGATGATCCTTGGCCCATTGTGATTAATTATTAAGTAGACAGGCAAACTAATGAAGCAGAGAAAAGGAAATAGATGGACAGAAAAGGAAAGACAGACAGAAAAAAATCAGTCAGGCGTGGAGTGGTTCCTGACCCTCACTCAGGTGCCTTCCCAGCCACATCCCCGAAGGGATGAAAACTCTTATCTTGGCATAGGCAGGGAGGTATAAACCCCACTCCAGGTCGCCCCATGGGGCCCGCCAATAAACCATATGATAAAGTCATGGAAACATGGGTGGAGGCCCACTCAGATTCCATAGCCTCAGGGCCATGGAATCACATCCAATCTCTTTCACTTACTCACTCATACAAAACTCAGGACAGACCAGCACAGTCAACTGAGAAAACCATAAAAACCCAATAGAAGACTGAAAATACCAGAACAGGACCAGCCTGCAAATCAGAACAGTCTAATAAGGGGCTGCAAGTGAGTGAGACAGGGAGATGTTTCCCCTCTGCCTTGGATTCTCTAGAGATACAAACAGAACAAAATATAGACAAAAAGCAAAAATCTATCCTGCTAGACAGGGATATGTCTCCCTTCTGTCCTGGGAACAGGCCTTTTAGCTGCATCTAACTTAGCCTAGTTCCTCCAAAGGGAGCAATAGCTCCCTCAGAAACCTGCCTTCCACAAAAACACGAACAGAGTAACAGATTTAAAACACACTTTTTAAATTGGAAAATACAAATTTTCCAATTCAGTAACTAGTGCCCCAAATCCACACACCTGAGAGCTCTGGGATGGAAGACACCTCTGAGGCCTTCCCCTAGAGCTGTCAGCTGGTGATGTGCCCAGGTGGGGGTCAGATGAATCTTGCTGGGGCCTCCAGAAATGTTGTAACTTGTAACAGGTGAGAATGAGACTCAGATCCCACTTGGTGCAAGGATCAATAGTAATTTATTCCATCTGTGCAGGGGGTTGTTGCTATAAGAAGCAATCGACCATGAATGACAGGCCAAATGGGTTTTTATACTCTATTTTCTGCACATCAGCAAGCAAGCAAAGAAATATAAGATAAACATTGCAGTTATCTCTGGGCAGGGGTTACATAGTTCAAGGCATAAGTTGAGTAAGTTTCCAAGAACTCAGGACTTTCCTTATCTTCAAGCCTCTTCTTTGAATTTTTCCTCTCTATGTACTTCCTTATCTTCAAGCTTCTTCTTTCTTTTTCAAGGGTAGGGGTCTTGGTTATCATTTAAAAAAAAATCAAAACAAGAAAATAAGTAAAGTTTAAGGAGAAATAAAGGTTTTATCAGAAAAATTAAAATTTAGATGGAGCAACATCAGCAAGATTGCAGAATACACCTCTCCAGCACACATCCCCTCATGAAAACCATCAATTTGCACAACTATCCATACATGAAAATATTTTTGCAAGTGCCAAGGAAACCAGATGAGTTATTAGAGCACCTGAGTGTGGCCCAGAAATAAGAAAAGATGAGTTGAAGAAGGTAGGAAGGACAGTTTTACATTACCTGTGTCATCCCTTTCCCAATCCCAGGAAGTAACACACAGAGAGAGATAACCCTCCAGGTGGGGGAAGGGAGCACTGGGCTGTGCCTCAGACCCTAATACTGAGCCACTCTAGTAAAATACAGCATCAAGCAGGCACCCATGGCACCAATTATGCCAGCCTGACAGACTCAATCTCCAGTTTGGCCCTGTAGCTGAACTAGGCAGCTCCAGGCCACTCATACATAGCACTGGACCAGTCCATGAGTACTCCACTTTCAGTCTGGCCCCAGTTCCAGGACATCCCCTACATTCCTAGACATCATGCTGGCCCCCATGGACCCAGCCTCCAGATCAGCTTCTGTGGACACAAGTTCCAGGCTGACCCCTGCAACCCTATGCTGTAGCAGACCCAAGGTCCAGGCTTGTTCCAATAGAACCCAGTGCCAACCTGGTCCTCATTGACCCAGGACTGCCCCTGGTGACCCAGGATACAGTCCAGACTTCACAGACCTCACCTCTAGACCAATTCCCACACATCTGGCCTCTAGGCCAACCCCAAGGAACCCAGGCTCTAGTGGACCCAGGGCCTAGGCAGTAGCTCTAAAAATTATGCCTAGGAATAAATTTAACTGAGGACATGAAACACCAAAACTATGTAAAATGAATGAAAGAAACTGAAGAAGACAAATAAGTGGAAAAATAATATTTTTAATGGATTAGATGAATTAACATTGTTAAAATGGTGGCACTGCCCACCACAATCTACAGAATCAACACAATCTCAATCAAAATTCCAATGACATGCTCACATAAATATAAAAAAAAATCTTAAAATTTGTATGGAACCATAAAAGATCCAAAATAGCCAAAGAAATCTTGAGGAAAAGGAAAAATCTGGACACCACACTACCTCCTTTCAAAATATACTACAAATCTATAGTAATTAAAACAGCATGTACTGGCATAAAAAGAGACACATAGACTAATGGAACAAAACAGAGTCCAAAAGTAAAACCACACATTTACATTCAGTTGATTTTTGACAAAGGTACTTAGACTACACAGTGGGGAAGGGATAGTGTCCTCAATAAATGGTGTTGAAAAAACTGGATATCCACATGCAGCTAAGAATGAAATTAGACCCTTATTTCATACCATATAGAAAAGTCAACTCAAAATGAATTAAAGACTGACATGTAAGACCTGAAACTGTAAAATTACTATAAGAAAACATAGAGGAAAAGCTCCTGACATTGGTTTGGGTAGTTTTTTTTTTTCTTTTTTTGGATATGACACCAAAAGCATAAGCAACAAAAGAAAAAATCGACAAGTGAGATTGTATCAAACTAAAAACACTTTGCATACCAAAAGAAACAATTGAAAGAGTGAAGAAACCATATATAGCATGGGAGAAAATATTTGCAAACCATACATCTGCTAAAGGAATATAAATTAGTACAACCATTATGAAAAACAGTAAGGAGGGTTGTGGGGTAAAACCCTACTCACTATGTGCTCACTTTAAAACTCCAGAAGCAGGTGGACAGACATCTGTGGAAAGAAACTCTGTCAAAGACCCAGTGGCCTTTGGTCAACATATAACAGGGCCTGAGGATTTGAGCCTAAAAACCTATCTTCAGTGACTCTGACTATGTGGCTGTTAAGCCTGAGAGGCAAGGGTTAAAAAACTTCCTGCAGAGACACAGCCTAGAGGTTGATAAACGTCAAGTTTATCAGAAAACAGCATGGCCTCCAGGTTGCCTAGAAACAAAAGCCATAAAACTGCTTTCTGTAATACAATGAGTGCATAGTATAACTCCAAGGTTTTACTCCCCTCTTGGTAGTCTCTAGTCTCTAGACATACTCCCTTTTGCAACTGTCTCAAGGTTTCAAACTTTGTGTCTTTTTGAAGGTTGAATTAACTTTAGAAAAGTAGTATGAATGCCTTGCTTGTTAATTAAAAAAGTGTATGTGACCAGCCAGCTATAAAAGGGGGTCATGAACAATAAAGTTTTGCTACTTCCACCAGAGGAGTAGTCTGTCTCTTTCATCATAATAATTCCAGATGCGAGACTACACCTGTAGTAACACTGTCTGTCTCTCACAAAACCCCAATGCAACAGAGGGTCCTTAAAAATTTAAAAACAGATCCAACCTCGGTCCAGCCACTGCCTGCATCCAGTGATGCCAGAACCGTACCCCCTGCATCCCACCCACAGCATGCTGTGGGGCTGTCACCCTGGGATTTGCTCTCTGCTCAGTGCCAGTGTCCCTCAAATTGACAGAGCAATGAAGGTAGCATGATGGCTGACTTCAGCCAGCTTTCCACAGAGGCTCCTCTTCAGAAGGAGAGTTAAAGGACAGAAGTTAACAAGTAAGCTGATGGTTTGGACTGAGCCAAGAGAGAAGATTGAAGATTGCACATCACTCCTGCTGAGGCAAGCTGCGACCCCAGGGAAACAAACAATAAGTACAAAACCCATTGCCAAGTGAACGGGAATCCCCTCCCCCATGAATATCTCATGGTATACTTTCTACAAACAAGCAAGCAGAGTTCAGCTCTCCTATTTTATCCCACAGGAGAGACCCTCTAAAAACCAGAACTCCTTCCCCAGAGAGGACCCACTAGTGTTCCATAGCACTCTCCCACCAGGCATAAAACTGAGAAAATAACACTACCCACAATTCTGAACTCCCAGCACTCCCCTCTACTCTCACCCCGTGGTCTGGAATCCTGTCCCTCACAGAGTCCAGATTCTTGGGCATTTTCTCAAGAGGTGTGTACAGGGCATGAGCTGTTACAGATCTGTGCTGAATCAGCAGCACAGATGTGGAGTGGTGCCTGTGGAGCAAGGGAGCCATATGGGAGAGGGAGAGACAGTGCCCACGGTGCAGTTCAGCAGCAGCAGCAATGGGAACACTAGGGTTCACACCCCCAGTGATGTTTTGGAGAAACATTTTCCACCTCTCTTAGCAAGCAGAGAGAGCTGGGCCTCTGCTCTGGTGGTGGCCACAGATGGAACAGATCTGGGAAGGAAACACAGGCCCCATGAGCAAAAGGTATGCCTGATGTGGTACCTGCCTGGGTGGGGAACAGTGGGACAGAGAACAGAATCCATGGATGCACAGAGGTGGCTTACTCCCAGGGAAGGGCTGAGTCAGAATTGCTGCTTTTGTGAGCACAAGATGCAACTGGCTCCCAGGGAGCATAGCTGAGATAAAAGTAGGCATGACAGCAGCATCAGCCCAGGGAAAGGCAGGAACTGAGAGCTGTCTGTGAGCTATAACCACTCCTGTCCAAACACAGAATGCAGCAGAGAAAGAGACACTAGCTGTGTGAGAATTGCTGCAGTGGCAGTGGCATCTGCAAAGGGCAGGGCTGAGTCACAATTTCTGTGAACTCAAAGAACGCCTGGCCCACAGGGAAATATAGCTGGGACAGAAATGCAAATTCTGTGAGAATATAAGTGACAGCAACATTAATCAGGGGTAGGGCTGGAACTGAGTGACACTCCCCAGCCTCCATTGAGCACCCAAGGTAGTCAGGCTTCATCTCCCCCTGCAGGCTGCTGGCAGAGTGTGGTGACCTAGCCAAGGAGACATAGATCTCCCAGTAACTCAAGCAGGTGCAAAACCCTGGTGTGTCTTCTGATTGGAAGGAAAAGGGTCACAACTCTGCAGGGTTACCAGTGACTGGGCATGACAGGGTGCAAGGTGGGGAATGAGACATCAACCATCCTGGACTAATTCATTTGTTGGGTGGGCCCTCCTGACTCCACAGAGCACTAGTAATACTTAAGCTGCCAGGAGACTCCTGTTATCTAGTTGCTGGAAACCTTTTGAACTCTACCACATGAGACTGGGAGGTGACTGGGACAATTGATTTGGAACTCTTGACCTGGGCCAATAACCTGAGGACCCACCAAGGTGGTACCCTGGTTGTGTTGTTGTGGGAAGCTTTGATTTTCCTTTTCTAGTTGTTGCCCATGGGGCAGTGGGGTATCTTAGTTGCTTGTATTTCTCCATATCTGAGACTTCAAACCAGAGTTACTCATTCATTAGGATTGGACAGAGACTAGCTGAAAACAAGACAGAGCCACTTAGCCTGACCACACCAAGCAGGTCCTCAGTGTCTCAGGCCGTAGTACTGCACGAGTCCTTTGCAAAGCAATAGGACTCGTGACTACCAGTCCCATCTTTTGGACATAGGGCTGGTTAATCACTACTCCAGGAGCCCCCAGTCCAATTTCACCTTATCTGCTCATCTAACCACATGGTGAAAAATAATCATGGGGTGGAATCAGCAGGAAAAACTCTGGTAACATGAATAACCAGAGTAGATCAACTCCCCCAAGGAAAGAAATGGCAGAAACAACTGAAGATCTCATTCATAAACAAATGGCTGAGAAGTCAGAAATCAAATTCAGAATTTGGATTGCAAATAAGATTAACAGAATGGCGGTAAAGTTTGAATTAGAAATTCTAGGAATAATGCAAAAGTTGTCTCAAGAATTCAAGGAATTCAAAGACCAAATTATCAAAGATTTTGACACATTGAGTCAAGAAACTGCAGCCCTCAAAAATCTGAGAAATACAGTATAATCCCTCAGTAACAGAATGGAGCAAGCAGAAGAAAGGATTTGTGACATGGAAGACAAAGTTTTTGAATGCTCCCAAACACTCAAAGAGGAAGAGAAGTGGAGGGCAAAAATGGATCATTCTCTCACAGAGTTCTGATACAATTTGCAGAAAACTAATATTTGCCTTATAGGAATTCCTGAAGGTGATGAGTTTGCTTCAAAATACCCACATGCTCTGCTTCAAGAGATAATCGTGGAGAACTTCCCAAACATGGTAAGAGATTCTGAAATTCAGATAGCAGACAGTTTCAGGACCCCAGCACGATTCAATACAAATAATGCATCTCCCAGACACATTATAATTAACTTCTCCAAAGTTAATATGAAGAGAAAACACTGAAAGCAGCCAGATGTAAGAAAACCATAACCTACAAGGGAAAGAATATTAGAATATGTGCAGCTCTCTCTTATGAAACTCTTCAAGCTAGAAGAGGGTGGTCATCAAACTTTAACCTCCTAAAACAAAATAACTCAACCCAGGATCCCGCATCCAGCTAAACCAAGTTTAATTTATGATGGAGAAACTAAATACATCAATGACATTCACATGTTGAAGAAAGTTGCCATAAATGAACAAGCTCTCCAATATATTCTCAGATATATCCTCCATAACGACCAGAACAATCCTCTACCAACAAAGTAAACTCACACAGAAACTTTTGATCAAATTCCAGCTTCTACAGTGGTGAAAGGATTGAAAATGTCCACTGGACTTTTGAAAAACTTTATACCCAAAATTCTACCAGGTTAATCAATATTCTTAATTAATGTGAGTGGCTTAAATTGTCCTCTAAAGAGGCACAGGTTGGCTGACAGGATACAAAAACTAAGGCCAGATATCTGTTGTATGCAAGAAGCTCATCTTACTTTACAAGATAAATATAGACTCATGGTGAAGGGATGGACGTCTATAATTCAGGTAAATGGAAATCAGAAAAAAAGCAGGTGTTGCAATTTTATTTGCAAATACAATAGGCTTTAAGCCAACAAAAGGAAGGAAAGATAAGGATGGTCACTTCATATTTGTTAAGGGTAACACTCAACATGAAGAAATGTCAATTATTAACATTTATGCACCCAACCAGAATGCTGCTCAATTTATAAGAGAGACTAACAGACATGAGCAACTTGATTTCTTCCAGCACCATAGTAGTCAGAGATTTTAACACCACTTTGGCAGTGTTGGATAGATCCTCCAGTAAGAAACTAAGCAAACAAATTTTAGACTTAACCTTAACCATTCAACATTTGGATTTAACAGACATCTACAGAACATTGCATCCTAACAAAACTGAATATATGTTCTTCTCATCAGCCCATGGAACATCCTCCAAAATTGATCACATCTTAGGTCACAAGTCTAACCTCAGCAAATTTAAAAGAATAGAAATTATTCCTCAGATCTTCTTGAACCATCATGGAATAAAAGTTGAATTCAGGAACAACATGAATCTGCATACTCATACAAAAACATGAGAAGTAAACAACCTTATGCTGAGCTACAGCTGGGTCATAAATCAGATTAAGAAGAAAATTACCAATTTTTTCAAAAAAAAAAAAAAAAACAATAAAGACGCAAATTACCAGAACTTCTGGGATAGCATCAAGGCAGTTCTAAGAGGGAAATTTATAGCATTGCAAGCCTTCCTCAAGAAAACAGAAAGAGAGGAAGTTAACTTAATGGGACATCTCAAGCAACTGGAAAAGGAAGCACATTCCAATTCTAAACCCAGAAAAAGAAAGGAAATAACCAAAATTAGAGCAGAATTAAATGAAATTGAAAACAAAAGGATTATACAACAGATCAATAAATCAAAAAGTTTGTTTTTTGAAAAGGTCAATAAAATGGATAAATCTTTGGCTAACCTAACCAGGAAAAAAAGGTAAAATCTCTAATTTCATCAATCAGAAATGATAAAGATGAAATAACAACAGACTCCTCAGAAATTCATAAAATCCTTAATGAATATTACAGGAAACTCTATTCTCAGCACTATGAAAATCTGAAGGAAGTAGAACAATGCTTGGAAGCATGCCACCTTCCTAGAATTAGCCAGAATGAAGTGGAAATGTTGAATAGACCTGTATCAACCTCTGAAATTGCAGCAACTATCCAAAATTTCCCCACAAAGAAAAGTCCAGGATCAGATGGCTTCACATCAGAATTCTACAAAACCCTTAAAGAGGAACTAGTGCCTATATTACTCCACCTTTTCTCTAATGTAGAAAAAGAAGGAATACTACCCAACACATTCAATGAAGCAAACAGCACCTTGATCCCCAAACCAGGAAAAGACCAAACAAGAAAAGAAAATTATAGACCAATATCACTAATGAATACCAATGCAAAAATATTCAGCAATATCCTAGCAAACAGAATCCACCAACACATCAAACAAGTTATATATCACGACCAGGTGGGTTTCATCCCAGGGTCCCATGGATGGTTCAATATACATAAATTGATAAATATAATTCATCACATAAAGAAAATCAAAAACAAAGACCATATGATTCTCTCAATTGATGCAAAAGAAGCTTTTGGTAATATCCAGCATCCATTAATGATCAGAACACTTAAGACAATAAGTACAGAAGGAATATTTCTTAAACTGATAGAGGCCATCTACAGCAAACCCACAGCCAATATTGTATTGAATGGAGTTAAATTGAAATCATTTCCACTCAGATCAGGAACCAGACTAAGTTGCCCATTGTCTCCATTGCTTTTTAACATTGTTATGAAAGTCTTAGCCATTGCAATCAGGCAAGAAAAGGTGATCAAGGGTATCCATATAGGGTCAGAGGAGATCAAACTTTCACTCTATGCAGTTGATATGATTGTATATCTGGAAAACACCAGGGATTCTACTACAAAACTCTTAGAAGTGATCAAAGAATATAGAAGCATCTCAGGTTACAAAATCAATACTCACAAATCTGTAGCCTTTACATATACCAACAATAGTCAAGCTAAAAAACAATCAAAGACTCTATTCCTTTTATAGTAATTCCAAAGAAAGTGAAATATTTGGGAGTTTACCTAACAAAGTGTGTGAGAGAGCTCTATAAAGAGAACTATGAAACCCTAAGGCACGGATCCTCAACTTTTTAAACAGGGGGCCAGTTCACTGTCCCTCAGATGGTTGGAGGGTCAGACTACAGGCCCCGGGAAGAGTCAGCTGCTAAGCAGGACAGGCAGTGTCAGCAAAAACACCCAGTGGGCCAGATAAATGTCCTAAGCAGGCCACATGTGGCCTGCAGGCTGTAGTTTGAGGACGCCTGCCTAAGGAAAGAAATAGCTGAAGATGTAAACAAATTGAAAACATACCATGCTCATGGCTGGGAAGAATCAATATTGTTAAAATGTCCATACTACCCAAAGTAATATACAATTTTAATGCAATCCCTATTAAAGCACCACTGTCATACTTTAAAGACCTTGAAAAAAATACTTCGTTTTATATGGAATCAATGAAAACCTCGAATAGTCAAGACATTACTCAGAAATAAAAGCAAATCAGGAGGAATCACGCTACCATCCCTCAGATTATACTATAATTTGATAGTTATTAAAGCAGTATGGTACTGGTACAAAAACAGAGAGGTAGATGTATGGAACAGAATAGAGAATCAAGATATGAACACAGCTATTTATCATCATTTGATCTTTGATAAACCAATTAGAAACATTTAATGAGGGGGTGGATGGGGGGACGTAGGGTGATTGGTGGGGTCACCTCTATAGTTTATCTTACAAAGGTACAAGTGAATCTTTCTAAAAGCAGAGTATGAGCGTTTTAACTCAATAACAAAGAAAATGACATGAAGGTTATGTTAACCAGTTTGATGAGAGTATTTCAAAATGCATATGAAGACAGCACACTGTACCCCATGATTGCATTAATGTACACAGTTGTGCTATAATAACAAAAAAAAAAACATTTAGTGGGGAGAAGACTCCCTATTTAACAAATGGTGCTGGGTGAACTGGCTGGTGACCTGTAGAAGACTGAAACTGGACCCACACCTTTCACCATTAACTAAGATAGACTCTCACTTGATAAAAGATGTAAACTTAAGACATGAAACTATGAAGATTCTTGTAGAGAATGCAGAAGAAACACTTGAAGAAATTGGCCTGGGAGAATACTTTGTGAGGAAGACCCCCCCACCAGGTAATTGAAGCAACACCAAAAATACATTACAGGGATGTGATAAAACTAAAAAGCTTCTGCACAGCCAAGAACACCATAAGTAAAGAAGACAACAGCCCTCAGAATGGGAGAGGATATTTGCAGATTATGTTTCTGACAAAGGTTTGATAACCATAATTCACATAGAACTCAAACGTATTAGCAAGAAAAGAACAAGTGATCCCATCTCAGGGTGAGCAAGGGACTTTAAGAGAAACTTCTCTGAAGAAGACAGACACATGGCCTACAGATACATGAAAAAATTCCCTTCATCTTTAATCATCAGAGAAATGCAAATCAAAACCACTTTGAGATATCATCTAAGTCCAGTAATATTAGCCCACATCACAAAATCCCCAAACTACAGATGTTGGTGTGGATGTGGAGAAAAAGAAACACTTCACTGCTGGTGGGAATGCAAACTAATACATTCCTTTTGGAAAGAAGTTTGGAGAACACTCAGGAATCTAAAATTGACCTGCCATTGGATCATGCAATTCCTCTACTAGGAGTATATCCAAAAGATCAGAAATCACTTGCAAAAAAGATATTTGCACCAGATTATTCATTGAAGCTCAATTAGCAAAAGCCAATTCATGGAAGAATCCCAAGTGCACATCAACCCATGAATGGATTAATAAATTGTGGTATATGTATACCATGGAATACTATGCAGCCTTACAAAAAGATGGAGACTTAACCTCTTTTATGTTTACATGGAGGGACCTGGAACATATTCTCCCAAGTAAATTATCTCATGAATGGAGGGAAAATTATCCAATGTACTCAGTACTTTTGTGAAACTAATTTATATTTACTCACACTTTCTTATAAAAGATTGAACACAACTATAGCTCAGGATGAAGGAGAGAAATGGAGTGGGAAGGAGGGGGAGATTTGATAGAGGGAGGGTGAATGGTGGGACCACACCTATGAGGCATACTGCAAGTATACAAGTCAAATCTATCAAGCATAGAACATAAATGTCTTAACACAATAATCAAGTAAATGAGGCAAAAGCTATATTAATTAGTTTGATGTAAGCAGTCAGATTGTATAAAAAATCAACACATTGTACCCCACATATGCATAAATGTATTCATGATCTATGTGTATGTGACTTAATTTAAAAAAAAAATTTAAAAAAACTTAAAAAAAAGAAAAAATTCCCCAAACCAGAGATGTTGGTGTGGATGTGGAGAAAAGTGAGCACTTCTGCCCTGCTGGTGGGAATGCAAACTAATTATATTCCTTTTGGAAAGATGTTGGGATATCAGTTAGGTTTTGACTTTTTTTTTTTTTTTTGGCTGGAGCTGGGTTTGAACCCACCACCTCCAGCATATGGGGCTGGCATCCTACTCCTTTGAGCCACAGATGCCACTGGAGATCACTTAGGAATCTAAAAATTGACCTGCCATTTGATCTTTCAATTCCTCTATTAGGTATATATGCAGAGGACTAAAAATCACTTTATAACAAAGATATTTGCATCAGAATGTTTATTGCAGCCTAATTCATAATTGCTAAGTCGTGGAAGAAGCCCAAGTGCCCACTGACCCAAGAATGGATTAATAAATTGTGGTATATGTACACCATGGAATATTATGCAGCCTTAAGAAAAGAAAAGACTTTACCTCTTTTATGTTTACAGGGATGGAGCTGGAACATATTCTTCTTATCCAAGTATCTCAAGAATGGAAGAAAAAGTATCCAATGTACTCAGCCCTTCTATGAAACTAATTTATAAGCACTCGTACTTCCAAATGAAAGCTATAACCCAACTATAGCCCAAGATGAATGGGAAATAGGAGAGGGGGGAGGATGGGTGGTGGGAGGGTAATTGGTGGGACCACACCTACATTGCATTTTACAAGGGTACATGTTAAGTTTACTAAGTGTAGAATATAAATATCTTAACACAATAACTAAGAAAATGCTATGAAGTCCATGTTAACCAGTTTGATGAAAGTATTTCAAATTCTATATAAAACTAGCACATTGTACCCCATAATTGCATTAGTGTACACAGCTACGATTTAATACAAAATAATAAATAAATAATAATTTAAAAACAGAATTGGAGGCGGAGCAAGATGGCGGAGGAGATGCACCCCTGAGTCAACTCTCCTGGTGATTTCAGGTGAGAATGGGCTTATTGGATCCCTTCCGCGTGGCATCCTTGCACGGATAAGCAGCGCAGGGTGAGCAGCAAAGAGGGGAACAGTTGGATTGGAAGTATAATCCAGAACCACGGTATCAGCCAGGAAAAAATCAGGACAGCAGCTGAAACGGCCCCATCTGCGCCCTGC
>CAUYQV010183381.1:0-21932 GCA_963574575.1 Galagoides demidoff
TATGTGAATGAGAGGAGGCAGATAGAGGTGAACTACAAGCTCAGGGCTATGTGTTGGGAGCATAGATTCTTTTTTTTTTTTTTTGAGACGGAGCCTCAAGCTATCCCCCCCTGGGTAGAATGCCGTGGCTTCACTGCTCACAGCAACCTTCAACTCCTGGGCTCAAGCGAGTCTCCTGCCTCTGCCTCCCAAGTAGCTGGGACCACAGGCGCCCGCCACGATGCCCGGCCATTTTTTGGTTGCAGCCATCATTGTTGTTTGGCGGGCCCAGGCTGGGGATTCGAACCCGCCACCTTAGGTGTACGTGGCTGGCGCCCTAGCCGCCTGAGCCACAGGCTCTGAACCGGGAACATAGATTCTAATGATAAATGCAGCAAGTAAAGAAGCTTAGACTTTATTATAAGGGTGTTTCAGGGGTCAGTGAAGAGGCATGTGAGCAGAGGCACGTGGTAAGTAAGCTTTGCATTTTATGAAATTCTCCCATGTCAAGAGATGCCGGCAAACGTGTGTTGAATGAGGGAGTTAGGAGGCTCCCGAATTACCCAGGTGATACAAGAACGAGAACCACAGCAGCAGCAATGAGGAAGGAGAGAAGGGAAGACTTGAGGTAGATTAAGTTTCCATAGCACCACTCATCCTGATATGAGTACAGTGCAAAGGTAGAATAGTTTGTATGTTATTGATAGATTGTTGTCAGGGTTGAGTTATCTGGAAAAGAGCGTGAGAACATGTGAATTGAAAGCTCATAAAGAGCTATTTACATTCCTCTTAAGCACACTGGGAAGTAGAACAACTGACAGAAAATCTCTCCAGTAACTTCTAGCCTTAGAGGCAAGACAGCACAGCACGGCACACTTTGAGCCTGAAGAGACCTCACTTTGTCCTGGAGCTGCCACAGCCTCTGTTGGCTTGACCTGTGTTGTATCATTTAACCTCTCTGAACTTTATTTGTCCACCCCAACCCAGGGATGATGAAGCCTATCCAGCCTATTCTGAGTTGATATTAAGCTCAGTGTGGGGAGGGGTGTGACTGAGATCAGGAAGCTAACATCCTCTCTCCCACTGTTAATAGAATGAGAGTGGTTAGGGTAGTTGTTCAGCCCCAAGAATCTTGTGCCCATAGCTCAGGGGTTAGGGTGCTGGCCAGGTACACTGGGGCTCACGTGTTGAACCCGACCCGGGCCAGCTAAAACAACAATGGCAACAACATCAAAAAATAGCTGGGGCATTTGTGGCAGATGCCTATAGTCCCAGCTACTTGGGAGGCTGAGGCAAGAGAATCACTTAAGCCCAAGTGTTTCAGGTTGCTGTGAGCTGTGACGCCACAGCACTCTACTGAGGATGATATAGGGAGACTCTGTCGTCCTCTCGTACCCCCAAAAAAACTAGAATCTTGTGTTTGATGTGGACGTTGCTCACTCCAGGCACACAAGGTGAATAGTCCTTCACCCATGCTGTGTAGCAGGGAGGTGGTGTTTCAGAATCGGTGAGGGTGATGCCAGCTCCTCTCAGAGCTGATCCCCTTCCCACTCAGAGACCCAGTATTGCTCTATCTCATGTCTTAGAATAAGTTGGAAAGATGGCCATGCAGGCATTTGCGGAATGAGCATTCTAGGCAGGTGAAAGTTACTGTTACAGGTAGTAGACCTTGGGAAGTTAGCTCATGGTGTTTAGCTGTTTTAACTCTCTCGCCTCTGTGAGGCAGAAAATAACTTCAGTTTCTTACATGCTAGTAGATAACTTGTTTTAGTTTCATGAAGAGACTGAACCTTCCCCTCCTACCACCACCTTAACAAATACATTCTGTTTTTTCTTATTTTAGTTCACACTTTTTTGTTGTTGTTGTTGGCCAGGGCTGGGTTTGAACCTGCCACCTCCAGCATATGGGACTGGCGCCCCACTCTATTGAGCCACAGGCGCCACCCCTTAGTTCACACATTTAACATGAATTGGAAATGTTTGGCCTGCAATACTTGAATTTGAGCATACAGGTTTCTCCCACAGTCCACAGTCGCATCTCCAGCAAGTAGAGCACAGGTGGTGCATTCCCTGCTTTCAGAGTGAGGAATGTTCTCCAGCTCCTGGAAGAGCCAGGACCTAACTCACAGGAGTTGAAAAGAAGCTTATTTTAGAGCCCTTTCATAGTACTGTGACTTCTTGCTCATCAGTGTTGGGAGCTGATTTGCTTTACAGCGGTTCTCAACTTGTGGGCCGCGACCCCTTTGTAACAATGAAAATACATCCTGCATATCAGGTGTTTACATTACGATTCATAACAGTAGCAAAATTACAGTTAGGAAGTAGCAACAGAAATAATTTTATGGTCACCACAACATGGGGAACTGTATTAAAGGGTTGTGGCATTAGAAAGGTTGAGAACTACTGTCCTAAAAGACCCCCCTCCGAGGGCTTTAAAGCTTAAGTGATGACAGTGACTCAGAGTGGCTAATGATTATTGCACCCTGAGCCAGATGCTGCTCCAGCCCTTTGCATACCCACAGCCTGTGAGTAAGCATTCACTTTGTGAACTAGGAAACCAAGGAACATGCAGCTAAGAAACTAGTGTAGAGTCACCAGGTAAGCTGGAAATTGGACCTGGGCATGTGACTTCAAAGCTCTGCATGAACCATGCTGCTCTTCCCACTTCTTGCAAGCAGAGACTTGTCTCACAGAGGTCTGAAGGAGGCAGAATTTCCTGTTGGAAGCCCAGGAGAACAGAGGTGTTAGGCAGGAAAAGCACATTAGCATTCTGGTCTACTTACAGTGTTCTCCACCCCAGGAAGGAAATACCCTAGATACGAACATGGCTTCCACTAAGATAAGTGGCTCCAATCCAGCAGACCCCATGCCCACCAGAAGAACCCTTAATCAAGAGATAGAGTTTTTACATGCTACGTCTTTTGTGTTTTCTCTTTCCTTAGGTTAAAAAGATCAAGTGGTATGAGCAATCTTTTGGGGAAAATTGGTGCCAAGAAGCAGAAAATGAGCACCCTTGAGAAGTCCAAATTGGACTGGGAGAGCTTCAAGGAAGAAGAGGGGATTGGTGAAGAGCTGGCGATCCACAACCGAGGGAAAGAGGGGTAAGGAGTAGATTCTGTTCCTTGGACAATCCTCAGAACTTGGAAATGGTTTCTTGCGGATAGACTGCCCAACTTAAGCAAACAGGAGCTCTTCATGGTGAAATGAAAAATGTGAGTGCTTCAGTTTGTCAGTGAAGCTCTGTTCTTGTTGGGTGAGTCCTGTCAGTGGTAAAGGGAAAGTGACATGTGAGCAGCACTTCTCTTGGGGCCAGTCACATCTGCCACGCTGAATTTGCTGACCGACAGATCCAGTGAACTGGAAGTCACCTAATTTATTCACATGATCGGACCTGGCTCACAGTAGCACCGTTGGCCTGATCTGATTCATTTGGGCTTCTGACAAGCTGGACAAGCTCAATTGCTCAAAATGCTTCGAAAATGAGTGCATAGGTGTGTGGCCCCTTGGCTGCATCCTGTGTGATATGCCAGGGCCTCAGACAGCACCCCAGGCTGTCACTTAGACCCCTTCCTTTACTTTGGAATACAAAGAGGATTCCATAAACTCTGTATTCCCGTTAAAAAGGATCCCTTCCTTGTCCTGTTTGTCTTTGTGATGATTAAACAAAAAAATCAAAAAAGAAATGGAGTTCAGCAAGTACTTAGGGACCTCAGAAGGAGCTGAGAAGTGTGTCCATCGCTCAAGGTCAACATTCCTTAGGCCTTACAGTGAAAGGAAGTATTGCATCACCTCTGCCCCCTCCAGTCAGCTCTCCCCCAGCACACACTGGGCACCCCTGAGGCTAGGCGGCTCTGCCAATAAAATTGGAACAATGATACCCTGACTGTGTGATTATGATGAGCTCATGAGAAAATGTATGTAATATATATCTATGAATTACACGTATATAATACACATGAAGCACTTTACAGAACACCTGTCACACAGCGCTTGCATTAAGTAAAAATAAAGACAGGTGAGGCATTTATTTTGGGGGTCATACTTCTAAATTAGGCTTTAAGATTATTTGAATGAACTTGGAAGAGAACTAGTACTTTTTAAAAAAAAAAGTTGAAGCTCGGTACCCATAGCTGAGCTTATGGTTAGGACGCTGGCCACATGCACCAGGGCTAGTGAGTTCGAACCCGGCTAGGGGCTGCTAAACAACAATGACAACAATAACAAAAAAAAAAAAACAGCTGAGTATTGTGGTGGGCACCTATAGTCCCAGCTACTTAAGAGAATCGCTTAAGCCCAAGAGTCTGAGGTTGCTTTTGCTGTGAGCTGTGATGCCGCAGCACTCATACTGATAGTGAGACTCTGTCTCAAAGAAAAAGAAAGGAAAAAAAAAGTTTAAATGACTTCGTAATCTCATTTAACTACTAGACTTCTAGGTCAGTCTTCTCTACCCCCACCCCCATCTCAGCCTCCTAAGTAGCTAGGACTACAGGCACCACCACAGTGCCTGACTGTTTTTAGAGATGGGGTCTCACTGGAGCTTGGACAATCCACCTGCCTTGGCCTCCTAGAGTGCTGGGATTACAGGCTTGAGCCACTGTGCCCAGCCTAGGTCAGTCTTTCTAAGGTAAAATGCTACAGGTCAGGGGAGGAGAAGCCAAAGCCATCTGGAGAAGGCCCAGGAGGAAGTGCATGCAGGAGTCAGGGTTATCTTTCCACCACTCTGCTTGATAAGGTGGTTCACACCTATAATCCCAACCCTTAGGGAGGCCAAGGAGGGAAAATGGAGAACCACTTGAAGCCAGGAGTTTGAGACCAGCCTGGGTAACATAGCAGACCCTGTCGCTACAAAAAAAAAAAAAAAGGAAAAATGAATTGACCACGGTAGCATGCATCTGTAGTCCCAGATACTCAGGAGGCTGAGGCAGGAGGATCACTTGAGCTCATAAGTTTGAAGCTGCAGCAAGGTATAATTATACCACTGCATTCCAGCAACAGAGCAAGACCCTGTCTCTAAAGAAAAAAGAGAGAGAGGTGGTGAGAGGCTCTGATATTTGCCCCAAACCTCTCCACTCTGGATCAGCTCTAGTAACTCACAACTCCCTGCTGTTCTCTATTCTTGCACAGTGACGTAAGGCAGCAGAGGAACTGCCGGTGTGTGCTATCTTTTATATGGGTTGGGCAACGTTCACTCTGCTTGAGTTATAAAAGTAAGGAGTGGTGCTGTTGAAGATAACAGTTAATAAAATGTGGGCTGGAAGAGAAAACAAGATTAAAAAGGACATCTGCCCAAGGAGGACATTTTAGGCAATGGAAAAATCATATAACAGGGTTAGGGAACTACTAATAGCATGCTACTTTTATGCTCTGCTTTCCCTCTGCTGTCTGAGGGAGGGAGGCCAAACAATTCTGCAGACGTGCTTGTGTTTTTCCAGTACGGATCTAATGACTTCTGTGCTCTGCCTTGGCGCTTCTCACCTGCCCTCGTCAGTGCCCATCCTGACCCCTCCACACCATCCCTAACTCCTGCAGGTAGATTAAAGGAGCCCAATGCTCAGGCCAGAGAAGAGTTCTTCAGCTCTGGTTCTCACTTTGACTGAGCATGTGAATCCCCTGGGGAAATTTTCCAAAGTTCACGTGACCTCTGTACAGAGGTTCTGAATCAGGATTCTAGAACAGAAAGGTCACAAACATCTGTATCTTTAAATTTTACTCCATAGGTGATTCTGATGCACAGCCAGGGTTGAAAAATCACTAGACCACAGGATCAAAATTCTAGAGGGGTAAGTTGGGAGTAGGGGCTCACACTTGTAGTGCAAACTGTTCAGGAGGATGAAGCAGGAGAATCATTTGAGCCCAGGAGTTCAAGTCCAGCCTCAGCAACGTAGCAAGACCTCCATTACTTAAAAATTCAAAGGTGAGGGCTCGGTGCCTGTGGTTCAAGCGGCTAAGACGCCAGCCATATACACCTAAGGTGGTGGATTCGAATCCAGCCCGGACCCACCAAAAAACAATGACAGTTGCAACCAAAAAATAGCCGGGCATTGTGGCAGGCACCTGTGGTCCCAGCTACTTGGGAGGCTAAGGCAGAAGACTCACTTGAGCCCGGGAGTTGGAGGTTGCTGTGAGCTGTGATGTCACAGCACTCTACCCAGCTTGAGGCTCTGTCTCAAAAAAAAAAAAAAATTCAAAGGTGAGCACTTTTGTGAGACCAAAGCAGATAGATTGCCTGAGCTCCTAGGTTCGAGACCAGCCTGACTGAGCCAGAGTGAGACCCCATCTCTAAAAATAGCCAGCACTGTGGTGGGCACCTATAGTCCCAGCAAATATATTTTTAAGTTTCTTGTTTACTTTAACACAGTAGGCAGGCTCAGCACCTGTAGCTTAAGCAGCTAAGGCACCAGTCACATACACCAGAGCTGGCAGGTTCAAATCCAGCCTGGGCCTGCCAAACAACAATGACAATTACAACCAAAAAAAAAAAAAAAATAGCCAGGCGCTGTGGCAGGCACCTGTAGTCCCAGCTACTTGGGAGGCCGAGGCAAGAGAATCGCTTAAGCCCAAGAACCGGAGGTTGCTGTGAGCTGTGATGCTACGGCACTTTACCCAGGGCAACAGCTTGAGGCTTCATCTCAAAAATAATGATAATAATAAACACAGTAGGCATACCTATTATAAAAGATGTTTCTTGGTTTGGTGCCTGTAGCTCAGCAGTTAGGGCACCAGCCACGTGCACTGGGGCTAGCAGGTTCAAACCCAGCCCAGGCCTGCTAAACAATGACAACAACAAAAAAAATAGCCAGGTGTTGTGGCGGGCACCTATAGTCCCACCAGGGGCTGAGGCAAGAGAATCTGAATCAGAGAATCTTTGAGCCCAAGAATCTGAGGTTGCTGTGAGCTGTGATGCCATGGCACTGTACTGAGGGTGACAAAGTGAGACTGTCTCAAAAAAAAAAAAAATTCGAAGGTTAAAGAGTCGGGCAACCCTTTGCCTTCCAACACACACACGTGTGGAGAACTGACTTCAAAGATGTCAGGAAGGATAAAGATGTTTTTGTTGAGAAGCGTGTCCCATGCAGGGTTGACAGGAGGGAAGCACGGGAACTGAGGCTATAAGGGCTCTCAGGGCAGAGACAGCTCAGGCCCCAGCTTCTCTGACACAGGTGCCAATGACAGCAAAGGGATCACTTGTGGGGAGCTTACAATGAGAGAACATTTAGACTCCTCAAGGGGTATACCTCTTTTTTGCTGAAACTAAGAAGGGATAAAGAGCATATTGGACAATAATGTTATGTTTGTCTTGGTTCTATGTGTGTGGGAAGGGAGGCTTGGGGTTGTTTTTTGAGATGGGGTCACTGAGGCTAAAGTGCAGTGGTGTCATTGGGTTCACGCAGTCCTCCTGCCTCAGCCTCCTGAATAGCTAGGTCTACAGGCTTACACCACGATGCCTGGCTAATGTCTCTATTTTTAGTAGAGATTGAGTCTCACTCTTACCCAGGCTGGTCTCAAACTCTTTTTTTTCTTTACTTTTGAGACAGAGTCTCATTCTTTTGCCCTTGGTAGAATGCCATGGTGTCACAGCTCACAGCAACCTCAAACTCTTGGGGGCAATTCTCTTGTCTCAGCCTCCCAAGTAGCTGGGACTACAGAGCCCTCCACAACTCCCAGCTATTTTTTGTTGCAGTTGTCATTGTTGCTTTAGCTGGCCCAGGCTGGGTTCAAACCCAGCAGCCCCCGTGCATGTGGCTGGCACTCTAGCTGCTGAGCTGAGAGACATATTTTATAATAGGTATGCCTACTGTGTTTAAAGAAATAAACAAGAAACTTAAAAATATATTTTCAGGGAAATGAAACTATAAAAAGTAGCCTAGTACATTTCAAAGAGAACCAAACAAAATATGTGGAAATGAGAAATGCAGTAACCATAATTAAAAACCAAATGGGGGCGGCACCTGTGGCTCAGTGAGTAGGGCACTGGCCCCATATGCCTAGGGTAGTGGGTTCAAACCCGGCCCCAGCCAAACTGCAACAAAAAAATAGCTGGGCACTGTGGCGGGTGCCTGTAGTCCCAGCTACTTGGGAGGCTGAGGCAAGAGAATCACCTAAGCCCAAGAGCTGGAGTTTACCATGAGCTGTGACACCTCAGTACTCTACATAGGGTGTCAAAATGAGACTCTGTCTAAAAAAAAAAAAAAAAAAAAGGAACTAAATGGACAGGTTTAACAATGGATTAGACAAAATGAAAAGAGACTCTATAAACTAGAAGCTGGTTCTATAGTTGACACCTATAGTCACCACAACTTGGGAGGCTGATGCAGAGCCAGGGAGGTCGAGGCTGTCATAAGCAATGATCAGGCCATTGAACTGCAGACTAGATGGTGGACCAAGCCTCTGTCAAAAAGGATAATAAAATTAATTTTCTAGAACAGGAACAAGATGTATAACTGCCAAAGAGGGAAAAATGGGATATTTTTTAAATTAACAAAAAGAAGACATAAAAGGAAAGTTAAAGAAACAGAACAAGAAAAAAAGAACAAGTAGGACAAATAGGATGCACAAAGTAAGAGGTAGACTTAGGACTAAATTTATCAGTACTTTCATTAAATGTCAATAAACTGTATGCTCTAGTTAAAAGACAGAGATTGACACGCTGAATTAAAAAGGAAAAACAAAAAGACTGTTTGCCATTTAAAAGAGGTATATCTAAAACAGTGAAATACAGAAATGTTGAAAATCAAAACATAGGAAAGAAGATAAATCATGCAAACACCAACCCAAAGAAAAAGCTGATGGAGCCACATTCACATTAGACAAAGTAATCTTAGCAGGACCTTCGCCAGCAATAAGAAGTAGGTCTTCTCATAATGACAAAAATGTCTGATTTATCTGAATTTAAATTAGAATGTGCCATTCAGCGTTACCTACCGAAGGGATATATAGTCATTCCTGTGACTCAGCAGTCCCACTCCTAGCTTTGCTCCCAACAGAAATTCAGTTGTATGTTCTCCAGAAGACATACAGCAGAATAAAAATAACATCCAAAAACTAGAGACAATCCAAATGTTTATCCTCTGGTGTAATAGAGGAATCGTGATACGTTCACACAATGGCATACGCTTCAGCAGTGGGCATGAATATAACATCATAGCACAAAGGATGATTATTTTGTTTTTGTTTTTTTTGAGACAGCGTCTCACTTGGTTACCCTTGGTAGAGTTCTGTGGTGTCTTAGCTCACAGCAACCTCAAACTCTTGGGTTCAAGTGACCCTCTTGCCTCAGCTCCCAAGTAGCTGGGACTACAGGCGCCCACCACACACCTGGCTATTTTTAGAGACGGGTTTTCCCTCTGGCTCAGGCTAGTCTCCAATGTGTACGTTCAGGCAGTCCACCCGCCTTCGCCTCCCAGAGTGCTAGGATTATAGGTATAGGCCACCACACCCAGCCCCGATGAATTATTTTTGGAAATGGAATGTAAGATTCCATTTACATGGAGGTCAAAGACAGGCAAAACCAATATATACATTATTATGTCAACTTGTGAAAGAAGCAAGTCACAAAAGAATACACACAGTATAATTTTACTTATGGCAAAGTCAAACATAAGTACAACTGAACTTTAATGTGAGGAAACAGAAACCTGAAAGGAAAGCAAGGGAGGAAGGACACTGATCCTGGGTGAGCTTCTCCCGAGTGGGCTGCCCGCCCCCTTCCTGGACTTGGTAATGGCCGCACCAGCGTTTACTCTGTGATAATCCCTTGCCCATCCCATGCACTCTTCTGGGCAAGTGTTATGCTTTACAGTAAACTGAATTGAAGGCACATTCAGATCTGGGCTCTTCCACCATGCCATGGGCTCAAGCCCCAGTTTTTTCATCTATAAAGTAGAACTATTTAATATGCCTCTCAGAGTTATCACGGGAATTGAAATTAGGGGAAGTGCCTGGCATGTTTATAAAAAGAAGCCCCCAGTCCTCTGCTCACTTTTCTTTCTCCCACCTGCCAAGTCTCAGGGCCACCCGGAAAGCTAGATATGTTACTCCTGTAAATCCCTTCCTGAGGTATTCCTGCCAATTCTTCAGGAATATTTTCCACATTGGTGGGAAAAAAAGCTTAGAGATATCTCCTCCCAGGCCTCTCCTGGGCTATTGCACTTGGGAAGTCCCAAGGCTGGGCCCGAGGCAGCCGTCCCTTCTTCCTCTCCTGGAAAGCACCCTAGTTTCAAGATTCAGCTACCATTTTCTGCCAGTGACTCAAAAAAAAACAAAACAAAAAACTAGCTGTTTCCTGCCTTGACCAATTCACCAAGCCCCACACTGACCTATCAGCTGTTAGTTGACATCTCCTATGAATGTTCAAGACACACATCAAACTTAACATCCAAACCCAAATGCTTGCTTTCCATAAACTGACTTCCTCCTCAGACTTGTCAGGAAATGGCACAGTCACTATACCCCTCACTATTGAAAGAAAAACTAGGCATTATCCCCAATTCCTTCTTTCCATTCACATCCCACAAGTCCAGTTGGTGATTCTGTCACAGAATATTTCAGCGCCTCCCTCTGTGCAACACCATTCCTACCACCCCAGCACAAGCTGCAGACTCTGCTTGTTATCTGAGTACCCTTCATGCAGTCTCCACCCAGCAGCCAGGCATGGTAGCGCACACCTGTAGCCCAACAACGCTGTGGGTGGCCAAGGCAGGTGGATCACTTGAGCTTAGGAGTTCAAGACCAGCCTGAGCTAGAACAAGACCCCATCTCTACTAAAAAAAATAGAAAAAACTAAAGCTGGACACAGTGGCTCACCCCTGTAATCCTAGCACTCTGGGAGGCCAAGACAGGTAGATTGCCTGAGCTCACAGGTTTGAGACCAGCCTGAGCAAAAGCAAGACCCTGTCTCTAAAAATAGCCACACACGTGGCAGGTGCCTGTAGTCCCGGCTACTTGGGAGGCTAAAGCAAGAGAATCATTTGAGCCCAAGAGTTTGAGGTTGCTATGAGCTGTGATACCATGACACCCTACCAAGGGTGACAAAATGAGACTGTCTCAAAAAAAATAGCCAAGTACAGTGGCTCATCCTGTATCGGGAGGTTGGGTCAGGAGGATTATTTGAGCCCAAGAATTTGAGGTTGCTGTGAGCTATGGTGACACCATGACATTCTACCCAGGGCGACAGAGTGAGACTATCTCAATTTTTAAAAAAGGATCATTTAACAATGCAGACCATTGTTATTTCTTCCCTGCCATAAGCTCTCCCTCCAGTAGCACTTCAAATCAGTGTTCACCAGGCCCTCTGCTCTGGGCTCACTGCCCCCGTATAATGCTCCACCACCAGGAACCTCTGGTTGGTCATCCAGGGCGCAACTGGGATGGTACTCTTTAGGTAGCCCCACCCGGGAGCCCTGGGTCACATCATCCCATTTGATTTTCTCCCTCACACTTAACCATCTACTATACTGTTGTGTTTGTTCATTTATGGTAAACCCCCAAGGGCAGGGTCTTGTTCCATACTCTGTCACCAGCCCAGAGCAGATGCTGCACCATTTTGCTATCTGAACAGCCGTCCCACTCACCAGCAGATAGTCACAGCTTTTGTTTAGGGGCCCAGCAGGATTAGAACTAACCACCCGGCTCAGCGCCTGTGGCTCAATTGGCTAAGGCGCCAGCCACATACACCTAAGGTGGCAGGTTTGAATCCCCAGCCCGGGCCCACCAAACAACAATGATGGCTGCAACCAAAAAAAATGGCTGGGCATTGTGGCGGGTGCCTGTGGTCCCAGCTACTTGGGAGGTGGAGGCAGGAGACTCACTTGAGCCCAGGAGTTGGAGGTTGCTAAGAGCTGTGATGCCATGACAATCTACCCAGGGGGATAACTTGAGGCTCCGTCTCAAAAAAAAAAAAAGAACTGGGCGTGTAGGTCACACCTGTAATCCTAGCACTCTGGGAGGCCCAGGCAGCTGGATTGCTTCAGCTCAGGAGTTTCAGGACAGTCTGAGCCAGAACAAGACCCCATCTCTAAAAAAACTGGCTGGGTATTGTGGGAGGAGCCTGTAGTCTCAGCTACTCAGGAGGCCAAGGCAAGAGAATCACTTGAGCCCAAGAGTTTGAGGTTGTTGTGAGTTTTGATGCCATGGCACTCTGCCATGGGTGATAAAGTAAGACTCTTTTCTCAGGGGCAGCACCTGTGGCTCAATGGGTAGGCGCCAGCCCCATATACCTAGGGTGGCGGGTTCAAACTTGGCCCTGGCCAAATTGCAGCAAAAAAACAGTTAGGTGTTGTGGTGGGCACCTGTAGTCCCAGCTACTGGGGAGGCTGAGGCAGGAGAATCACCTAAGCCCAGGAGTTGGAGGTTGCTGTGAGCTGTGTGACGCCACAGCACTCTACCGAGGGCAATGAGGTGAGACTCGGTCTCTATAAAAAAAAAAAGACTTTCTCAAAAACAAAAAAGAACCACCCAGAAAGAAGGGCATAATACATTAAAAAAGATGGAAACGTTACATCTTTCGTATTAATCTAGATAGGGTTGAAACATGTTCTTCTTAGTAAAATAAATATAAGAATGGAAAAGCAGGTATCCAGTGCATTTCATATTAATATGAAGCCAGTAGATGAACTAAAACATGCCCACACAAGAGAAAAACTCAATCAATTCAAGTGGGGGAGGGGAGAGGAGACAAAGAGAGAAGGGCATAATCTAGCAGAGTGATGTTTCTATCAGGCATCATTTTCGATCAGCAGAGCTGGTTGAAATGGCTGTGCCAGGGGTAGTCAATGTCTAGCAAAGAACAGCTGTCTTTCCTATGACCCCCACAATCCAGGGCCCAGTGCTACATTCCAGGGTCAGAATCAGCAGACAGTACTCAGGCATTGAGCATGTCTTTCTGTGCTGACGTGGAGGCCAGTAGGCTTAGGGGAAGGAGTTCATGCCCAGAAAAGAAGAGAAATACAGGCTTGGTGTTGGTTACTGCCGTCTATCCAAACTGGAGGTCATGGAGCTCCATGATTAGTAAGCCAGGGTATTTGTGATTTGGACGGCCATGATGATTTATTTCTCCAAAGACTCTTGTCTCCATGACCCTCAAGGGTCACTCTTTCAGAGCCAGCACAACCTGGAGGTAATATGGGAAGAAAGCGGAGAAGAAACTGAATTAAAATCACCACCTTTCCCGTCTGGCCCTTGAGATGTTTGCAAGTTAGATGGGGGCAGGGGCTGTAGTGTCGGTCAGACTGCTTCTTTCCTGTCTCTTACATCCATCTGGGAGCTTTATTCTAGCCTCACAGCACTTCAGTGGCTTGTTGCTTTGTGCGTTGGGAACTGAAGCTTATGCACGTTCTAGCCCATGTCTGTGCTTCCTTGAACACACACTTAGGGGACAAAACACTGGCTCTGCTTGGGGCATCATGGTAAAAGCACAGCCTGTGGGCCTCGATTATGTGCCTGGTTCACTTTCCCTGAGCCTCCCTGAGCTCAGTCTTCTGAGCAATGTGCAAGAGGCCTCTCCAGTGCCCAGCCACAGGTGACCGCATGACTGATTTTGAAGGTCAGTGTACCATTGGGCCTTCCCACCCTCAGACTGCTCTGAGCTCTTGTTGGGTGAGTTTCCAAGAGTACTGGTTGTATATCCATTACCCAGATTGGACTACATCCGATTTTGGAACATTTATACATACATTGTGTGATACCTTGGGAATGGGACCCAAGTATAAACATAACATTCATTTATGTTTCATATGTACCTTATACATATAGCCTGAGGGTAATTTTATACAATTTTTTGTTTTTTTAGAGACAGCATCTCATACTGTAACTCAGGCTAGAGTGCAGTATGATCATAGCTCACTGTAACCTTAACTCCTAAGCAGCTAGGACTACAGGCATGTGCCACCACACCCAGCTATTTTTTTTTACCTTTTGTGGAGATGGGGTCATGCTATGTTGCCCAGGCTGGTCTCAAACTCCTTGCCTCAAGGGATCCTCCTGCCTCAGCTTCCCAAAGTTCTGAGATTTCAGGCATGAGCCATTTTGCCCAGTTATATGATATTTTTAATAGAAACAAAGCTAAGTTTTTGTACATTAAACTATCAGAAAGCAAAGGTAACAGCTGTGGAATTTTCCACTTGAAGCATTGTGTTGGTGCTCAGAAAGTTTTGGATTTGGGGCTGGGTACGGTGGCTCACACCTGTAATCCCAGCACTCTAGGAGGCCGAGGAGGGTGGATTACTTGAACTCACAAGTTCAAGACCAGTCTGAGCAAAAAGCGAGACCCATCTCTACTAAAAATAGAAAAATTGAGGCAAGAGGATCGCCAGATGCCACAGCACTCTACCCAGGGCCATGGCTTGAGATTCTGTCCCAAAAAAAAAAAAGTTTGGATTTGGGAGCATTTCAGATTTCGTGTTTTCAGATATGGTATGCTCAGCCTGTGTTCACCCTATATTCCCTTCTCTTGTCCTCTTCTTTCATTTCTCCCACCCTCTCCATTGGCCTGGACCTCAGAAAAATTGGTTCTATGAAAGTAACTTGGGTTGGGGCTCATGCCTGTAATCCTCCCAGAGTACTGGGAGGATCCCCTGAGGTCAAGAGTTGGAGGTTGCAGTGAGCTATGATGCTGCATTCTAACCTAGGTGACAGAGCAAAACCCTTGTCTCAAAAAAAAAAGTAATTTGGTTTGGAAGATTCATAAGCTATCAGAACCTTTTGTGTCTAACCTGGTTCTAAAAGGAAAAACCAGAAAATCCCTTAGGTTCTTAGCACATTTTATTTTAAAAAGTGAAGAGCCTCTCAAGTGGGCCACAGAAGGCAATAGTAGCAGTAGCAGAAAGGATGATGCACCACACCCCTAGGCTTCCCTCCCTGCAGACTGGGCTGAGTCATGCTGGGTCCCCAGGAGGGCTGGGCACAGGCCAGAAAAGCACCTAGATGGAAAATGAGTAAGAGCCATCCTAATCACTTGTCAGCGGGCGGTTCTCTTCTGGGACTGTGACCCACTTGAAGTGCCAAAAACATCCTAAGACTTGGTGGCCGGCCACCTTTGAGGCAATGACCTTCCTAATGAGGACTTTCTCTTCCTGGAGCATGTGGTCTCTGACCCAGCTGTCCTGGGTTCCCAGGCTCTGTAGCGATGAAGTTGAGTCAGAAATGGAAGCCCAGACCCCATACCCCAGCGCAACTCTCATAGCCATTTTTGTTTTTGTTGTTTATACAGCACTCCTCACAGAGTTTCATTTATTGTCAAAGAGGTATTATAATTTTTATTCCTGTTTTACAGAGAAGAAAAGAATAAGACACAGGAAATCAAGTATCTTGTCCAAAGTCACAAAATAGTAAATGTCAGAGCCACTCACATCATCAGCATCCTTTCTGTCAGCAGTGGGGGCGTCCATATTCAGTAGTTTTGCTCATGGTCAGCTCTTGGCAGTAAACCAAGGCCATCACAAGCATCCTGTTAGCAGCTGCAGATGGCTGCACATGGGGGAATAAAGTCGCCAGCCCTGCCTTGATGGCCTTTGTCTGGGCTGCCCTTGAGAATTCGGTTGCATCCTGCACATGTGCGCCTCACTGCTGCCTGAGGCCTTCCCTGAACTGCACCCGCACCTGCCTGTTTAGTGCCCGGCCTGGGCTTTGCCCTTGATAGTCTCAAGGTCAGCCAGATCCAGCACAGCTTCCAGGAACCTGCAAGGCCTTTATGCCCAGCAAGCATCCTAATTTAAGTATCCCTTCCTCTTTACAGAGAAGTCATGAAGAAAGACCACAAATGCCCAAAGCTGCATATTACCTCCTCCCCTCCACCTGATCTCCCAGCAGGTAGCACTGGGAGATCTCTTGAAACATGCCCTAAATTACTCTCGTACCTGGGTTAATAAAAGCCACACAAGATCTCATGCATGGGTCACCCATGTTTTCTGCTGGCACTTCTAAGGAGCAGTAAAGGGCACTGCTGTCAAAACACTAATCTCCAAACCGGGCATGGTGGCTCATGCCCATAATCCTAGCACTCTGGGAGGTGAGGCAAGAGGACTGCTTGAGCCCGAGTTGGAGGGTGCTGTGAGCAATGACACTATGGCACCCTACCCAGGGTGACAGCTTGAGACTCTGTATCAAAAAAAAAAAAAAAAAAGCTAATCTCCATGGTAGTGAGCTCCCCCAGGGCCAGTGGCTGGGGTGGAGGGAGGACTGCTGTGGTGGGTGAGGCCACTCATTTTGGTTAGCAGCCCCCACTGGAGAATTACGTGTCTCATCAGTGGTAGACTGGAAGTGAGTTTGTTGTGTTGTGAGTCTCTACTTACCCACCCCAGTGCCTATGCCCCCTTTTCCTCAATCAAAAGGGGTCTGCAGTCTACAGCTTCTGTGACTGCCAGGAAATCTGAAATTCAAATTTATTTGGACATCCAATAGCTTTACTTGCTAAATCTGACAACTCTAACCCTGAGGGTGTATAGTAAACCTAAGATCTAGCTATGTCATTCTGTGTTTCCAGCCATTCTGGCCTCCAGACCAGGTGGTGGTTACTAGCTGCTGATAATAGGCGTTGAGACCTGTACCATCTCGCATATATCTGCAGGACTAGGGAAGCTGGCTTCCTAAAATGATGGTGACAGCATTAGGTACCATTTTATGAACATTTGCTCTGTGCCCAGCGTTGTGTATACACTATTTCATTCAGTCCACACAACAGCCCTTCAGAATAGGGATGATTAGCACTTTTTTGTTTGTTTTGGGTTTTTTGGCTAGCATTTCTTTTTTTGAAGAGGAAATAAAATTGGCAATGTTATGTGGCTTGCCCAGAGTCAGACAGCAAGCAAGTCAAGATTTAAACTGAAGCACACACCTATAGTTCTAACTACTTGGGAAGCTGAGGCAGGAGGATCATTGAGACCAGGAGTTCAAGGTTACAGTGAGCTATGATCAGGCCACTGCACTCAGCCTGGATGACATAGCAAAACTGTGTCTTAAAAAAAATTTTTTTTGAGGCAGTCTCACTTTATCACCCTCGGTAGAGTGCCAGGTGCTGTGGCATCACAGCTCACAGCAACCTCCAACTCCTGGGCTTAGGTGATTCTCTTGCTTCAGGCGCCTGCCACAATGCCCAGATATTTTTTGTTGCTCTTTGGCTGGGGCTGGGTTTGAACCCTCCACCTTCGGTATATGGAGCTGGCACCCTACTCACTGAGCCACAGGCGCTGCCCTTAAAAAAAAATTTGGATTCTAAGTCCTCTAGTCTGATACCCTGCATGTCTCTGGCCAGCCCTCTGTAGTAAGGTCTAGGGTTGGTGGCCACAAGCCTGGCAGGAAGGCAGATAGCTTGGACTGCACTACCCAGGATGCTACTGGGAGGAAAATAAGGCCCTAAACTCAGCACAGGAACACTGGTTCCTAAACCTGGTAACATTCTTACTATAAATGTAATGACCTTGTAATGAGATGCACATTTTCCACAGTGCAATAAAAGAAAAATTAGTGCAGAGATTCAATTATGTCCCCCATTTTCAATGGCAATTTTGCTCTCTCAGTAGATTAATTAGCAGCAGAGATCTCCTCCCCCCAGGCAGACCTCGGCACACTTTATGACAAGAGGGTGCATTAAAATGCAGCTGGTCTCGTTAGGCAGCCCCATCTTCTCCTGGCAAGCATGCCCACCCTCTCCCCCCACCCCCCTGCTTCCCCCCGCTTTAGCCTCAGTGTCCTTCCACCCTACCTGGGAGAATGAGGGAAGCCTTGTTTGCTGATTCTGGCCCCAGATTGGGGGGGCAGAGTGTCCCCCTTTCAAGGGATCCTGTAAGTGAACTATAGGCCACAGAGGCCCTTAATCTCATTCCTTTAGAGGGATTTAGGAAAAGGGCTCCCTGTCGTCCTCACAGAGCCAGCCTGGCCCTAAATTGAATGGAGAGTACCAAGGGGAGAAGAGAAGGATGAGGGGAAAGAAAGCTAAAAGCAATTAAGTTGTTTCTGTTGCATATCCATCACTTTGCGAGGCAAAAGCCAAAGTAAAACAGCTTCTCAAGTGTGGCTTTCAGTACCTCTGCTCACCTCACCCTCACAGCAGCCCTTGGTGTTGTTTTTGCTATCTTTGTTCTTCCATTTCTAGAGGCACCCTTTTCACTTATTTTTTAAGAGACTGGGTCTCTGTTGCCCAGGCTAAAGTGCAGTGGCATTATCGCATCTCACTTGGAGCTCAAACCCCTGTGCTTCAGCCTTCCCATTACCTGGGACTACAGGCACCCACCACAACACCTGGCTAATTTTTCTATTTTTAATAGAGATGAGGTCTCACTCTCACTCAGGCTGGTCTCAGACTCCTGAGCTCAAGAGATCCCCTCACCTCAGCCTCCCAGAGTGCTAGGATTACCGCACCAGCCCCTTTTCTCATTTTGATTATATATGCAGGATGCATAGCTTTTGCTCACCCACCAACTCAGCACACCACCAAGGCTGCCATGTTGCTGTGGAGAAGAACAAGGCTCAGAGATCTTGTCTACTGTTGCCCAGCTAACACGCAAGGATTTGAACCTGTCCTTAACCAAGCCCATGTTCTTTCTTCTTCCCTTGAAGTCTTATGAAATTGCAACATTTGCCTGCTCCTTAACCTGTGATGTACTTTCTCTTTGATAAGTTGGTGCCCTGTCCTTTTCATTTCATTTTCTTTCACTCTGAACAAGAAATATCCGTCCTTTTTGAGACCCAATCTGAGTGGTTTGGTTGTTACCAGAGTCATGGGTGGTCATTCTGGGCACCGGCTGTGTTGTGTTCACGGTGACTGTGACCCGATTTACACCTGGGGGTGGGACCGTGTAGGGGAGGCAGTTTCTCCTCCTGGATTCTGCTGACAAGCCTTGTTTCCATCTTCTTCTAGGTACATCGAACGGAAAGCTTTCCTAGACCGAGTGGATCACAGGCAATTTGAAATTGAGCGAGATCTTAGGCTGAGCAAAATGAAACCTTGACATCCTGGGCAGAATCAGTAGCAACTTAATCCTGTTTACAATGTGAGCTTCTTTGCATCTGTGAAATATTTTCCAGTGTTTCTCATCACCAGTTTCCTAGTAAGGTCTGTCTTTCTACATTGAAATTCTTTCTATCTTGATTTCATGTGATTTCATTCATTTTACTTTGGAAAGTTTGTCCTGAAATGAATAAATAAATAAATAACCAGTCCTTTGAGAAGCTGTACAGATGATGACCTCACTTGCCCAGCCTCTGTTCTGCCGCAGAGCCCTCTCCAGTCCCAGCCAGCACCTGCCAGCCGTGGTGAAGAGAGCTGACCAGCCAGGCTGTGAATTTTCTGGGACCGTGAGGCTCTTCCTGGAGACCTCTTTACATGAATGGATCGCCAGGGCCTGGGGAATTTGTTCTCCATTCCACTCAGGCCTGCCTCGTGCTCTCTCTCTCTCCTGAATGGGATTCCTACTGACATCATGTAAGGCAGAAAATAAGGATATATTATTGCTGAATTAACAAAATTTTTCCTTCCTTTTTCTTCTTATCAAAAAGTCAAGTTCAGATGTGCTCCCACCTCCATAATCATCGTTTTGGTTTATAAAAGTATATTCCGAAGGACTTTCTTTATTCTAGTTCTTAAGAAAATTTAAACCCAGACTTCTGCTTTAGAGTCAGACTTCTCTGGGGAGCAACAAAAAAGAAAGAAACAAATCTTTGGTGAAGAGGGAAATGGATGGGGGTAGAGACCATTTCTATTAATAAAGCACTACACCCAAACCTTCTGGTGTGCATGGGTGTGCATGTGTGTTACCTGAGTCACATACATACAAGGTTGGGGTGAAGGTTCCAAAGACCGGGATCCATTTCCTACTCAGACATTCCTGACTGTGTAACCTTGGTCACAGGGCAGTTTCCTGCACTTCAATTTTCTGGTCTATAAATGGCATGAGTAATGCCAGTACTACTGGGGTGAGGTGAGCTGGTGACAGCTGAGGGGTATGAGCCACCAGCTCATGGCAGGTCTCCCAGTCTAGGCCTCTACTATGCGGTCAGAGTTCATGACAACCAAGACCTGATTGTCAACACTAGATGGTTATGAAATTATGGATCTCATTACTCAGAAAGGTCACTTACAAACTACATTTGAGGACATTATTCATATCCACTCTGATAGAGGATTCTAAAAGTGGTAATAAAGCTGTCAGGCCAGCCATAGAACAAGTGGCTGGCGAAGTCTCAGTTGTGAGATTTCTACACTAAGACCAGCCAGCATTTGTTTTGTTTTTGTTTTTGTAGAGACAGAGTCTCACTCTATCACCCTCAGTAATGTGCCATTGCCTCACATAGCTCGCAGCAACCTCTAACTCCTGGGCTTAGGCAATTCTCTTGCCTCAGCCTCCCGAGTAGCTGGGACTACAGGCGCCCGCCACAACACCCAGCTATTTTTTTTTGTTGTTACAGTTTGGCCAGGGCCGGGTTTGAACACACCACCCAGCACTCTGGGAGGCCACGGTTGGGTGGATTGCCTGAGTTCACAGGTTTAAAACCAGCCAGAGCAACAGTGAGACCTCATCTCTAAAAAAAAAGCTGGGCATTGTGGCAGGCTCCTGTAGTCCCAGCTATTCAGGAGGAGGCTGAGGCAAGAGAATCACATAAACCCAAGAGTTCGAGGTTGCTGTGAGATGTGACACCACAGCACTCTACCAAGGGTGACAAAGTGAGACTGTCTCAAAAAAAAAAAAAAGAATCACCTTTAAAGTCTTCTTTGAATAACCACCTGCACACTCATAATGAATAGCAAAACATAACTATAGTCCAGAAAGTAGAAGGGAAGAGGAGAGAGAAGAGAGGGGAGAGTAAAAAAAAAAAAATAAAGTCCTATTTGAACCATGGCAGACATGATCACATCTATGGTTTTTAATAACAAGTGAATAATATTTTATCTGGCTCATCACATCCACATTTAGTGAAAACTAATCTGTCCAACTCCAAAGGAAATGATGTCCCTTATCCAGGAGTTGGGAATTGTCAAGGAAAATGTTTGCAGGAAGTGGGAAGTGGAAAGGATGAGTCAGGCTGAGAGGCGTCTGGCCGTCCTCTGCCTGTAAATGCTCGTCCCTGCCAGGGCCCAAGTGGCTGACAAGGACAGTCCAAGGACTCCTCCTCAGCTGTTCCTGCAGGACCCAGGGACTCCCTGGGAGCTGAGCTTCCTGGCCTTGCTCTTGCTGTCAGTCCTTTGTCTTCTCCATGTCCCAGATGTGCTTATTGGATTTCCAGGACATCTGGTCCCTTCTTATTACTGAAAAAAACTTTCCTAATGCGGGGTAAGGTCAAAGAATCAAACAAGCCTCTTGACGTGCTCTGCTCACCTACTTCCTGAGGAACAAGGTGCTCTAATTAGCAACTCGGCGTAAGGTCTCTAGGGGCAAAAGGAGGCACATGAAGAACTAAATCTTGAGTGAGCTGTACACTGTTGGAGCCATAGGAGGGACTGGACAAAGAGCCCTGGCAAACACTTAGCCCGGTGCCATCTTCACGAGACTGTGCCATTCATCAGATTAGCCAAGTGGCTGGCACTATGGAGGGCAGAGCTGGACAGAGTAGAGTGATGATGCCTCTGGCACCTGGCCAGGGACAGAAGGCCAGGTGATGGGCTCTCCAGGTGCCGTGCTGCCTCATGGCATCAGCAGGCAGGTCATGCAGTGGGTGTGGCAAGATGGAGTGTGTGATGTGATGTATTGATAGTTGGTGTGATGTGGTTTGTGTGGCGTGATTTGTGTGCTCTGGTATGATGTGGGGAAGGGACCTAGAACAGGCTTTTGAGAGTGTGGCCTTCTGCTTTTTGGTATCGTTTCTTTTTTTTTTTTGAGACAGATCCTCAAGCTGTCCCCCTGGGTAGAGTGCCGTGGCATAGCTCACAGCAACCTCCAACTCCTGGGCTCAAGCAAGTCTCCTGCCTCTGCCTCCCAAGTTGCTGGGATCACAGGCACCTGCCACAGCGCCTGGCTATTATTTTT
>CAUYQV010183389.1:0-26138 GCA_963574575.1 Galagoides demidoff
CAGCCGAAAACCGTCTATTTCCTTCTCGTTCTCCACCGTTCCCTAGCTTGTGGTGCATTCTTTCCAAAAATTGGGACTTTTTTAAAACGCCACAGGATGCAGGACAAATTGTTAAAAATCGGGACTGTCCCACCAAAAGCGGGACGTCTAGTCACCTTACAGTTTATATGATAAAATCCTCACTCCTTTACTAGCATATTACTTGTTCATGCTTCATCATATGCCTGTGTGTCCAGCCTCAAGTCCTGCTGCTTTCCTTTCTGATCGCTGAGATCCAGCCAGGGCAAGCCACCAAAACATCATGGGACAGATGGCCTGTGATGCTGTGTGGCTCCTGACAAAACCAGGGTTGGAATCCAGGATCTACTACTGACTGGCTGCAGGATTTCTTGTCTCTAAGACACAAGAGACATGAAAATCCTCACCAGAAAGAACTGGTGATACCTACACGATAGGGATAGGAGGGAATGTATGTAAAGCTCACAGGACAGAGCCTCGCACTTTGTAAGGACTCAAATACTAAATGGTGTAATAGTATCAGTAATTTTTAACGATGCCTTCATACCTCTCTCAAGTCCATCAGACAGACGCTTGCTGGAATTGTTGAAATGTCTGCCTCTTCTATCAGGCTGTGCATGGTCTGTGCATCTCACATGGAAGGTTCAGGATCTGTCTGTGAATAAATTAACGAGGAAGTAGAAACCTTCACTCTCTTACTCCTGAAAATGTCGAAAAAGGCACATTTTTTTTTTTACACCCATTACAACTCAGGAAGGATTCCTTATGACAGTTTATAGCACATTATCAATCTCACCTTTATTAGAAAATGGGCTTTAAATTATTTTTCAGGATTTTCCTTTATGTGAAGGACAGCTAATCAACCCATGTTTCACTGATTTGAATCATATACACTATTTGTATAAAATAATTACTTTTTACAGCACACGCTTGTAAATTACTTGTCTTGGTAGTTGATGTGATGGGGTTAGTTACTTTGTTTTTATTTAGTCATCTTTGCTAATCTTCCTTCTAGTTACTTATTACTAAATTAAATCTAACTCCAACATTGGCTTTAACTCTTACTGTCTCTTTCTACAATGTGTTTCAAGCAAATGGGGTGAAGTTTGTAGAGAAAGCAGGTGGAAGTGAGTTGTAGAAGACAAACACAATAGCCATTATTTGAGATCATCTACCATCTTAAAGAGAAAAGTTGACTTTACTTTTAATTTAATTAATATGTAATTATACATGTAATAAAAATAATTTTCATTGTAAAAAAGAAACTGCACTGAAATTAAAGCTTCCCAGGCATCTCAGGTCTTTTTCTGTGCTGTCTTTACTTGTTATGTGTGTAGACACACACACACACATATATTTATATAGGTATATATATATTTTTCTAAGACAGAGTCTCATTATGTTGCCCTTGGTAGAGTACCATGATGTCACAGCTCACGGTAACCTCTAACTTTTGGGTTTAAGTGATTCCTTGTCTCAACCTCCTAAGTAGTTGGGACTATAGGTGCCTGCCACAATGCCTGGCTATTCTTTTTTGTTGCAGTTGTCATTGTTGTTGTTTAGCAGGCCCAGGCCAGGCTCAAACCCTCCAGCCTCAGTGTATGTGGCCAGCGCCCTACTCACTGAGCTATAGGCACTATATTTTTAAATTTCAAATTAATATGAGGGTATAAATGTTTAGGTTACATTGTTTTCAATTCTAAGGTAAAGTTCAAGTTGTAGTTGAACCCTTCATCTAGGAGGTGTGCTGAACACGCTCATATTGTGCACATCAGGTGAGATCTGGCCATGTGCCCTCCCTCCTCCTGCCAATCTCCTCCCTCCCTCCCCTTCTCCTCTCCTCCTCTCCCCTCCCCCATGATAGATTACATTTGTGTTTTATCACACATGTGGGTAAGTAGTTATTTATATATTGGTTTCATATTAGTATTGAGTATACTGGATATATATTTTTCCATTTTTGAAATACTTTATTAAGAAGAATGTGTTTATCAAACTCCATTTGGTAAACATAAAAGATGTAAAGTCTTCATCTTTTCTTGTGGCTAAATAGTACTCCAGGGTATACATATGCCACAGTTTGTTAATCCATTCATGGATTGATGGTATATATTTTTAATACTTTTTGGTACTGAATTCATAATTCTTATTCTGAGTGTTAAGTTTTAAACATCTGACACTGTATTTTGGAGATCTTTCTATGTCTGTATATGTAAGTCTTAGTTTTTAAATTTTTGTATCGTATTCCATAATATGGTTATACTGTGATTTATTAACCATTCTACTATTGGTAGTCACATGGTTCCCTTCCTGGAAGCAATTAGTGTCATCAATTTTTTTTGTATGTCCTCTAAGAGATATGTTTTCCATATTCAAACAAATAAATAAATGTGCTTATGTTTATGTATAGAATATGCATGCAAATGTGTGTGCCTTGGCAAGTCTACAATTTCTCATCTGATTTTCTGAAAAATATCAATCATCTTAGATGATCTCACTTAATATGAATTTTTAAATAGTTTACTACCAAAATATTAGTATGCTTAATGAAGGGGTGCTGTCTTAAGTTGTACTGGGGGGTGTAAGCCCAATAATACATTTCTAAAATTGAAACTATTCCAAATTATAAAACCATCTAGCCTGAAAAATTATATATTAAGAATTATAGATTTGGCGCTTCTTTTTTTTTTTGAGACAGATTCTCACTCTGTTGCCCTGGCTAGGCATCATAACTGCCAGTTGTAGTCCTGCTGTGGCATCACAGCCCACAGAAACCTCAAACTCTTGGGCTCAGCCTCTTGCCTCAGCCTCCCAAGTGCGTGCTGGGACTACAGGTGCCTGCCACAATACCCCAGCTATCTTTAGAGACAGGGTCTTTCTCTAGCTCAGGCTGGGCTTGAACGCCTAAGCTCAGGCAATCCACCTGCCTTGGGCTCCCAGAGTGCTAGGATTACAGGTGAGAGCCACCGTGCCTGGCTATTTCAGTTATTTTTAATAAACTTTCACTGGCCTGATTTCTACAAATATCTTTCCTCCTTACTCCCCTTGAAGTAACATCCCCTTAGTAACAATATTTGATTAGAAATTACTAAGATAGTAATTTCTTGGAATCTCCCCACAGAAATCTGTGCTGTGTCCTCCCTTTCCTGGGGACCCAGACCCAAAACTTCTCTATCACTTATAAAATAAAACCTGTGCTTATCAATAGTTAATAACGTTACTGGGAGTCTTAGAGGACAGTTTAGGGCTCCAACTCTGGAGTCCCTCTGGCATTTAGAGAGCTCAGAATGGATTAGTCCAATGCTTGTATTTTAGATATAAGACAACAGCTCCTAGACATATTCCGATACTGATTCAGTGTTATGAAAAAGTTGGTGGTAATATTGGGATTAGGGTGAGCTCTTAACTTCAGCTCAATGTTTGGTACGCCAACAGCCTATAATTTCTAGCAAATGTTTTTACATTTTAGTTCCTGTTCTGTCGTATAGCATCTCCTATCTTCTTTGTTTTGTATTAGTTGGCACTCTCAGGGTTGCATGTGATAGAAACTTAACTCTGACTAGCTTAAACATAAGAGAAATTTATTGGCTCCAGTAGCTGAAAAGTCCATGCATGGTGGGATTCCAACACTCAAAAAGAGTATTGTCAGAGCTCTGTTTGTTTTCATCTCACAGTTTTGCTTTTAGCTTTGGCTACATTCCCAGGAAGGCTCTTTCTGTGAGGCATAAAGAAAGCTACCAAGAGCTTTAGTTTTATATCGTCTTTTTACCTAGCAGTCTCCTGATGGCCTGTTTGGGTCACATGACCATTCGTGAATCAAATATTGTTGCTAAGGGATGAAAATCGCTGGCTGGGGCTGGGGTAGGAGCCCACCCCTGGGACCCGGGGCATGGGCAGGGCAGTATCACACATACTTTACGTTGAGCAAACCAGATAATTATAGCATGGGGGAGGCATGGTATAAAATCAAAGGGTAAACTGGAAGCAGACGTGTTGTGTCCACCACATGCATTAGTGTTTATACAGCCCCCATTCTACTAAATATGGTAAAGCCGGGCACATTGTTGAGGTTTCTGAAACTTAAGGAATAAGAGTTCTTAACTAAAACCCTCGAAGCCGATTTCATTACCAGTTCAGGTTTTGGATGGTCTCTGCCCTTATTTGTGTGAGACAGAGCAGGAACAGGATGTATGCTAGTGGACAGCTGGGATTTCTGGGGTTCGCCAGTGGGCCTCTGCATCAGCAGTTATCCAAGCACCTCGCCCACACAACCATAGTCAGCAGTCCTCTTTAGTATCCTGAGGAGATAAATAAGCTTCTAATCAAATTTGAAATCTTTCCAGCATTAAAAAAAAGCCATACATAGAGGTATAATTTATATAAAACAGAAGTCATTTATTTTGAACCTCATGTTATTAACATGTAACAACCACCACAGTAAACATATAGAACCTCTTCATCATCCCCACATTTTCTTCATGCTTCTAGTCAGTCAACCCCCTGCCCCTTCCTCTGGCTTCCAACTCTCTTTTACTTGCTTTTTGTAACTATAGTTTTACCTATTTGAGAATTTTTTGATAAGGAAATATATGATCTATTAAAAATGACTTCTTTCACTTAGCATGATACTTTTAAGATTCAAATATTACATGTTGTTGCTTGCATTTGTGGTTTGTATTGTATTGTAAGGATATGCCACAATTTGTTTATGTATTCACTAGTTGATAGCTGTTTGTCTTATTTCCAGCTTTTGACTATTACGGCTAATGCTGCTATGAACAGCCTGAGACACAAGTTTTTATTCCTCTCAGATGAGTATCTGAGAGTGGAATTGTTGCATTATAAGGTAAATATATATTTTTAACTTCATAAGAAACTGCCAAACTCTTTTCCAGAGGGGTTGTACTGTTTTGCATCCAACCAGTAACATAAGATTTCCACTTATTGGCTCGGCACCTATAGCTCCAAACAATGACAACTACAACCAAAAAAAAAAAAAAAAAGGCTGGGCATTGTGGTAGGTGCCTGAAGTCCCAGCTACTTGGGAGGCTGAAGCAAGAGAATCACTTCAGCCCAAGAGTTGGAGGTTGCTGTGAGCTGTGATGCCACAGCACTCTATCAAGGGTGACGTAGTGAGATTCTGTCTCAAAAAAAAGAAAAAAAAGATTTCCACTTGTGTATCTTTGCCAACACTTGGTGTTATTAGACTTTTTAATTTTAGCCATTCTAGTCAGAGTATTGGTACTTCACTATAATTTCAGTTTTCATTTTCTTCGGTAGACCTGAGGAAATTGGTTCTCATGACAATTAATCTAATTAATGTGAGCATATTTTAGTGGCTTTTTGGCCATCTATATATATTTTTTGGTGAAATGTCTATCTTTTGCCTGTTTTAACTTTAGGTTGTCTGTTTTATTATTGAGTTGACAGAATTCTTTTTTTACAGTTTTTTTTTTTTTTTTTGGCTGGGGCTGGGTTTGAACTCACCACCCCTGGTACAGGGGGCCAGTGCCCTACTCTTTGAGCCACAGGTGCCGCCCTGAAAGAACTCTTTACATATATCCACATTATTCTTTCACCAGATGAGAGAGGGTCATATTTAAGCCAGCTAGACCCAAGATCAAGAAATAGAAAGCTGATTACATGTGTGCAGTTTCCGGTTGGAGGGAAAACTTATTTTCCCCTGCTTTCATAGTGCCTTAGATAGATGCAGCTGCCTCAGAGTTAGCTTTCTGACTCTACCTCCACCCCCTCGCTAAGAGGGTGGGAGGAGAGGCATCTGATTGGTGAGTTTGGGAAAATTTGTGAGTATGCTCGGTTAAGCTCTTGGTGCTCTGGTATTTGCTGTGTGCCGAGGCTGTCTTCTTTGTTGCCCTCCACTTTAACAGGGTGCTAGCCTGTGGTTTTGTAGCCGCTGCCTGTTACTAGGAGGCTGCATTCAACTCAGAAGGTTCTAACAAGTCCATTTGGTCCTTACATTAAGCTTTTCCAGTAAATTCATCCTGGGAGTGACTATCTCATTACTTCTGTCATATAATGTTACCCAAGAGCGGGACTATCCTATCCTATTTATAGGTCTTAACCACATTTAAGGGCGGGAATTTGCACAGACCAGGTAGACACTTAGAGGCCTACTATAGCACTCTACGTGACAGGATAAAGACCTAATTATACCAAGGGCAGAAAGGCACATGTAGGGGTCTGTTCTTTAGGAGGCTGTAGGTACACTGAGCAAATTACAGGTAGTGAACACCTCTAAGACTTCGAGGTAACACAGATCCTACTTTAACTACTGACTTTGGAAATAACCAAAAGCAAGTATTAAAACATTGTCTTCTTTTAGGATGTAGTTTTCCAGTTTAATTAATATATTATGTTTACATACAGGTAGCCATTACTACCTTTGCCAATTTTTGCCTCTATTTCTGACATCCACTTGCCTCCTTGCTCCATCATTCCTGTGTGTGAGTACTACTATGCTTTATTTCTATTTCATAGAAGTCTTGTAATAGTTACCCAGGACTTCTGAAATGTACTTTTGTTTGTACCAAACAATTCAAGATGGATAATTTCTAAGGGCCCATGTGTTCAACCCACAGCTTGGCAGATTTCTAGGAAGGAGATTACAAAACACTGCTGAAGTCCAAACGGAAAACCCAGTTTCTTCCAGATTGATTCACAATCTGGGTACATTGGGGCACCTGCTAGCCAGACTGTCTTAGGTGCAGATTTACATGCAGATTACCTTAAACTGTCTGTCATTTCCCTCACAATGAGCCACAGTCACTTCCTTGGGGGTGACCAGACATCCTGGTTTTCTCAGAGCTGTCTCAGTTTATGCCTGCTGTCCTGGTGTAATTATTCATTATGCATCTTTAATTATCAAAAGTATCCCAGTTTGGACCATAAATTATATGGTCACGCTATATGATGCATTCTAGAACATTCCGAATTAAAATAGAACTTCATATGCACACACACGTACAAATAGGAAATTCTGGAATTTATTAAATTCAAACCCAGTTTATGTGCAAAATTCAAATTATGTGTCAAATCTGACTCCATGCTTGCTGAATTCCATTATGTATTCTGTGGGTTTGTGATTACTGTAGTTAATAGTAAAGTTCTTTTTAATTAAAAGAATTGCAAGCCTACTAATAAGTATTTGCCTATCCAAACTAAGATAATCAAGCAATGTATTCTAAAACCAATCAATATATCAATGATACGTATTAAGAGAACCCCACTGGTCAGTTTCATTTTGTTGTGTGAGATCAGAAATGCTACACCACAATCTGGGATTCTAAAGACAATGAGGGATCATAATAAAGGAGAGAGCGAGAGCGAGAGAGACACTGGACAAAATCTAAGAGGAGGACGCGTGCACATCGAGGTCAAAGAGAACTGCAGGTCCAAAGCTGGGACACAGATAAGTAAGAGGTGATATCTTTAAAGTTACCTACATGGAAAGGTCTTCTACGCAGTTGAAGTCAAAGTCAGGTAAAAAATCAAGGACAAAGAATGTAGAAGTATCCTGGAAATCAAGTAAAATGTAATTGTTAAATATTCTCCTTCCAGCCTCAGAGGATTATTTCCCTTCTCATCCTGGTGGAAGAAAATTCCTGATTGTGATAGGACTAAATGCTTGCTAGGGGAGGTAACTGAAGGTGGATGGTATTGTGTGAGGTGTAGGGCAGGGAGCAGACTCTATTTTTACCAGAACAACTTTATTGAATAAACTTTAACAAATATTTGAGTATGTGTTATCTTCCAGGCATTGTGGTATGTGTTGGATATAAAACTAGGAGGAAAAAACCCAACAATAATGATAAGAAGACACAAGATCGGCTCAGTGCCTTTTGCTCAGTGGTTAGGGTGCCAGCCACATACACTGAGGCAGGCAGGGTTCAAACGCAGCCTGGGCTTGCTAAACAACAATGACCACTGCAACAACAACAGCAAAAGTGCCTATAATCCCAGCTACTTGGGAGGCTGAGGCAAGAGAATCACTTAAGCCCAAGAGTTATAGGTTGCTGTGAGCTGTGATGCCACAGCATGAAGGTGACATAGTGAGACTCTGTCTCAACAAACAACAAACAAACAAAAAATATAAGATCACCACTGCTCTTAGGCCCTTACGGTCTAGTCCTTTAATTTTAGGTTTCATTCTGTTACTATATTTATATTTCACATGTTACTATACCAATTGAATAAGAAATAAGAATACCTTTCTTTCTTTCTTTTTTTTTATTTAGCAGGCTTGGGCTGGTTTTGAATGCACCAGCCCCGGAGCATGTGGCCGGTGCCCTAACCACTGAGCTACGGGAGCCCTCCAAGACTGATATCTTTCTTATGATTTACACGTCCAGTTACTTATTTCACAAAATTTTAGGGGCAAAGGATCTGTTTTGGTCACTGTCCTTGGTGCTGGGACCAATGCCTGAGTCTCTCTCCTTGTAAGCTAAAGCACTAAAATAATATTTTAAGCATATTCTAAATATAAGGACAATGGTACACTGTTTGGTGAAAATGGCTCATTTTCAATAGCTCTTTTTTTTTCCTCCAAAAAGCTCCAGACAATTACACATTCATTGCTTTCCTTAAGTGCTATCAGTTACATAGTCTCCTCATAGTATTTCAACATGAGGTTAATTGCAGCTAAAGAAAAGTTTATGATTAGTCCAGACAGGTATTTTTCTTCATTGTCTAATACCATAAATCCATTAAATTCCTATCCATCTTGTCATCTTCTCCTTGAAGACTTGGTTACATGACCTGCAATACTAGTTCAGTTTCGTGCTTATAATTGTGATTGGCAGAAAGCTTTCAGAGTTGCAATAAATTTTACCACAGGCAGACAGGGAATTTGTACCACCCAAATTCCATTGTGAAATCTGAATTTTTAACTATCTTATTACTGGTGAATGGTCTTATTTGGGAGAAAGAACCTAGGCAATAAATGCATAATTATCCAGAGATTTTTTTGGTGACAAGAATCTCTTGAAAATAAACGTTTTTAAACCATATACTATAATATTGTGCTGGTCTTTAGGATATTCTTAAAACACTATTTTAGAGCTTTAATTTACCATGAGGGATTCTTAAGCATTGGGGCCAGTACCAAGGACAGTGAACAAAACATATGTGTTGCCCTAAAATGTCTGCTAAATAATTAACTGGACACATAATGCATAAGAACGGTATTACACTTATTCAGTTCTTCTGGCTTATACAACAATTGCAGAAATTTGTCTTGGAGGGTAAGGTTCGAGGTAGCTCACAGGCAGATATGTATTTTTTCTTTTCATTTGTGACTGAAGCATATCCCCTATTCTGGAATTAATCTGAATAATCTTTAACCCCCTATTCTGGAATTATTCCAAATAATCTTTAGCCCCCTATTCTGGAATTATTCTAAATAATCTTTAACCCCCTATTCTGGAACTATTCTGAATAATCTTTAGCCCCCTATTCTGGAACTATTCCAAATAATCTTTAACCCCCCTATTCTGGAATTATTCCGAATAATCTTTAACCCCCTATTCTGGAACCATTCTGGATAATCTTTAACTATTCTGAATAATCTTTATTTAATTCTGTAATTATTCCGAATCTTTAGATTGTTTATCATGTTTTCACTTTCCAGTGATAATCCCAGGTGAGGTGGTAGGGCCCTTGTCAGCAGAGGTAGACAATACCTTTTCCTCATGCTTTTCTTTCTGAAAAAGGCAAATGTCTGGGTCTCTCTGGTGTAAGTGTATACATATGTGTGCATGTGTGTGTGTATAAACCTGTAGCCTGGATGCCCATGATACATGTATTCCTCCTTGAAGTTTCCGTTGTTGACATGCTGAAAAAATAGGGTACGTAAATTATTTCTGCCCCCAGGCACTTTAACTTGAGCGGCCAGCACTTACTCAGCTGGCCACCATAGGTCTCCCTGTCCTTGGCAGCATTACAGGGGTAATATTTTTTAACATGGATGAACAGCTCTTGAAAATTCCTCCAATGTATTAAGCATGAACAAGCCTTTCTTCAGCATCAGGCTTGTATGTCTTCCCTCCACATTTATTTCTCTACAACAAACATATTTATTGGGGCTGTTATGAGAAAAATCTCCCTGTCCATAAATGTTTGTCTTCCCCTTTGTCCCTTTTATAGGATCCTGAAGAAATGATGGAGGGTCTTGTGGGTGGCTGTGTGTGTGTGTGCATGCTTTTTTTTCCTGGGGAACTCCCGTTTATTGCCCTATTGCTATAAAATCTTCAAAAAGCCGATATACTAGGTTTTTGTCTCTAATGGGCCAAGTGACAAAATAGGACGTAAGAAGCTAAATTTAAAAAGAGCATTCTCTGCAATAGCATTTGCACAGACACCTCCATTTACCACACTAAATGCTGTATCTAAAGTATACGTAGGATCTGGCGTTTTCACGGATCTCCCTCTAGCCAAATAGCTACCTGAGAGCAGTTGAAATTGTAGGATTGAAATGAATGAATACTCAGATATTAGTTAATTTTTTGAGAATTTCATGGTTGTAGATGCAGCTGATAGAAAAGTAATCACATTTTCTGATAATCACCAAGAGCAGTTATCTCTGTGGTGCAGGACAATAGTGCTGATGTCTCTTTCCTGGCTTTTTGGTTCATGATTAAAATAACATTTAGGGTATGTGTGAATCCTGTTTGTGCGCGTGACTTAGGATTTTGTGGAATCTAAAGCAACATCTGGACAATATAAGGATGAGTTTTCTACTGTGCCCTTGGAGCAGGAATAAAGAAGTTCTATTATTATAATTATAGAACCTCTGTAACGTGACAGTCCAAGGGACTGTAACCAATTGGTCAACATTTGGAGGTCAACATAAGGAACTCAGCCGACTGTACTGATATATACATGTGGTACATGTCCAGTCTATGAAAATTAGACCAAATTAAGGACGTCAAATTAAGGAGGTGGTCAATGTAGGGAGGTGGTCAACTATGGAGGTTCTACTATACTTCAGAGATATTGCTGATTTGATTCTAAACCACCACAATAACTGAATATAGCAATAAAACAAGGCACGTGAATTTTTTTTGTTTCCTGGGGCATATGAAAAGTATGTTTACGTTATACTATAGTCTATTAAGTGTGTAATATCATTATGTGCAAAAAACAACATACATAACTTTAATTTAAAAATACTGTACTGTTAGGCCGGTCATGGTGGCTAGTGCCTGTAAACTTAGCACTCAGGGAAGCCGAGTCGTGTGGATTGCCCTGAGCTCACAGGTTCGAGACCAGCCTGAGCCAGAGTGACACTCTGCCTCTAAAAATAGCCAGATGCTATTATTATTATTGTGGCAGGCACCTGTAGTCCCGGTTACTTGGTAGGCTGAGGCAAAAGAATCGCTTGAGCCTAAGAGTTTGAGGTTGATGTGAGCTGAGCTATGATGCCATGGCATTCTACTGAGGGTAACAAAGTGAGACTCTGTCTCAGAAAAAAATAAAAATAAAATAAAAACTTTATTGCTACAAAATGCTGCTGATAATCTGACCCCTCAGTAAATTGTAATCTTTTTGCTGGTGAAGAGTCTTGTCTCAATGTTGATGGCTGGTGAGTATTATTAGGCTGGTGGCTGTTGACATTTGGAGTGGCTATAACAATTCCTTAAAACAAAAAACAATGAAGTTTGCTGCATCAAAGGACTCCTCTTTTCACAAAAATAGAGCATCTTTCATAATTAAAGTCGACCTTCTCTAAGTCTCCTACTGCTTTAGCAACTAAGTTTCTCTAATATTCTAATTCCTTTGTTGTCATTGCAATGATGTTCACCACATCTTCACCAGGAGTAGATTCCATCTCAAGAAATCACTTTTTTTTGTTTATCTACATGAAGCAACTCCTGTTAAATTTTTATTATGATATCACAGTTCAGTCACATCTTCAGCCTCCACTTCTAATTCTAATTCTCTTGCTATTTCCATCTGTTAATTCCTCTATTGAAACTTTGAACCTCTCGAAGCCATTCATGAAGCTCGGAATTGACTTCTTCCAAACTCCTGTTGGTATTTTGATGCACTCCCATGACTCCTGAATGTTCTCAATGGCATCTTGAATGGTGAATCCTTTCCACATGGTTTTTAATTTACTCTGCCTTGTTCCACCAGAGGAATCACTATCTATGACACCTATAGGATTATGAAATGTATTTCTTAAATAATAAGACTTGAAAGTTAAAATTACTCCTAAATCCGTGGGCTACAGAAGGGACATTATATTAACAGGCATGAAAACAACATTCATATCCTTGTACATCTGTATCAGAGTTCTTGAGTGGCTGGGTGTATTGTCAATGAGGAGTAAATATTTTGAAAGGAATCTGTTTTTCTGAGCAAAATGTCTCCAATGTGGGCTTAAAATATTCAGTAAACCAGATTGTAAATAGATGTGCTGTTATCCAGGCTTTGTTATTCCACTGATAGAGCACAGGCAGAGTGGATTTAGCATAACTCTTCAGGGCCCCTAGGAGTTTTAGAGTGATAAATGAACATGGCCTTCAACTTTAAGCTTCCAGCTGCATTTAGCCCCTAGTAAGAGAGTCAGACTGCCTTTGAAGCTTTGAAGCCAGGTGTTACCTTCTTATCTGGGAAAGTCTTAGGTGGCGTCTTCAGTAGCTGCTTCATCTACACTGAAAATCTGTCATATATGTATCCACCGTCATGACTGATCTTAGCTAGGTCTTCTGGATAACTTGCTGCAGTTTCTACATCAGCTCTCGCTGCTTCACTTTACACTTTCACATTATGTTGATGACTTTGTTCCTCAAACCTCACGAAACAACTTCTGTAGCTTCCTCACCTCTCTGACTTCATGGAATTAGGGCCTTGCTCTGGACTAGGCTTTTAGCTGGAGGGAATCGTCTGGATGGCTTGATCTTCTATCCAGATCACTCAAACTTTCTCCATGTCATCAAAGGACTGTTTCGCTTTCTTATCATTTGTGTGTTCGTTGAAGTGGCGCTTTTGGTTTACTTCAAGAACTTTTCTTTTGCCTGTGTAATCTGGGTAGTTGTTTGGTGTGAAAGGCCCAGCTTTTATTTTGGCATTTGACATGCCTTTCTCAACAAGCTTAATTATTTCTAGTTTTTGATTTAAATGAGACATGTGCATAAATATTTTTACCTAAATACATAGAGACCATTATAGGATTATTAATTGGCCTAATTGCAATATTTATACCGTGTTTCCCCGAAAATAAGACCTACCCCCAAAATAAGCCCTAGTAGGATTTCTATGCATTTGTTAAATATAAGCCCTACTCCGATAATAAGACCTAGTGATGGGTGTGGGTATGCAGTGCATTTTGGTGTGGAGTGGTAAGGAAGACTGGAATACCTTTTATCTGCCACAGCTCTGTTCTCCAAGCCATTTGCACTTGTGCAGGTGTATGTCTGGTAACCGTGGTCAGAGGCATCCTATTGTGCAGGTGTGAACAGCTAGGGGAAAGGAGTTCACACATCACTAGTGCCAGCCCCACCAGCAAGGTCAGCTCACCCTGTCAGATTCCAGAAGAAGATGACTTAACTGTATTTGAATAAATGTAGATTATTGTATTATACTTAATAAAAATTAAGACATTCCCTGAAAATAAGCCCTAGTGTGTCTTCTTGAGAAAAAATAAATATAAGACAGTGTCTTATTTTGGGGGAAACACAATATGTGTTCAGGAATATGGAAGCCTGAGGAAAGGGAGAGAGATAGGGAAACAGCTGGTCAGTGGTTCAGTCTGAACACACACAACGTTATTGATTAAGTTCACCATCTTACAGAGGCATGGCTTGTGGCACTGTATAGCAATTATAATAGTAACATCAAAAATCACCGATCACATATCATCATGAGAGGTATAATAATGAAGTTTTAAAATATTACTAGAATTACCAGATTGTGACACAGAGACACAAAGTGATCACACGCTATTAGAAAGATGGCACTCATAGACTTGTTTAATGCAGGGTTGCCACAAACCTTCAATTTGTAAAAAAAAAAAAAAAAAAAAAAGCAATGTCTGTGAGGTGCAATAAAGTGACATGCAATAAAATGAGGTGTGCCTGTGTTCAAACCAATCTGTGCTCCTATCTTTCCCTCTTCTAGAGTACTTGTTTACTACTCAATCATAACCAGAGGAGTAAGGCAGGGTATAGTCAGCCCTGTGTCATGTTCCATGTCAAGACTTCCCATGATCAGTCTGTTGTGGAGCTGGGCATTTGGGGTCAGAGAAGGAAAACACATCTTAGGGTTATGAGTAATAGGTGAATTTGGGATATATTTCCCCTTCCAGTATTTATGTTTGCAACCACATTCCATCAAGTTTGCTTATAGAACAGATAATCTGATTGTGTTTCTTGGAAGATGTTTCCCAGAGAGCTGATGACCCCATGACCTGACTAACCTTCTTAATGGCAGCCTCAGTGAAAAGCCTAGAGACCAAATGATCCACTCATGTCTTCCAAGGAAGGCTGGGGAAGATGGAGACCAAGATCAACCTGGACTCTAGTTCTTGCTGTCATTGCTGCTGCTTCTGATGCAGTTGCTTTATTGACAGGTTCATTTCTAGGGAAATTTAGAAGTTCTATTTTAATCCCATCACCTATAATGTACAACTACACAGTTGTATATGAAGACATCCAATCAAATTCCAAGCTTCAGAAGGAATTCTGATATTATATTTTAAAATATCTTGGGCCTAGGCACATATCTCAGTGAGTGCCCCATTTTCTAGAACTCCCAGAAGATATATCTATGAATGTAATTTATTTATGTTTTTAAAAATTTAACTTTTTAATAATTGAAGTAAAATTTTCAAATGTGCAATGCATAAATCTTAAGTGTACAATTCAACAACTTATATAAATGTATGCATTTGTATAACTAACAGCCTAAAAAAAAACATAGAACATTTTCTTTAAGCTAGGAAGACCCATATGACCCTTTCAAATCTCTTTCCCATCATCAACAACTGCTATTTGTAGTTATTTCTGGGGAGATAGGGGTCTTGTTACATTGCTCAGGATTGTTTTTCTGCTATTGAGTTGTGTGAGTTCTTCATAAATTTTGCATATTAACCCCTCATCAGATAAAGGGACTGTAAATATTTTCTCTCAATCTATAAGTTGCCTGTTCATTTTAATTGTTTCCTTTGGTGTGTGGAAGTTTTTTAGTTTGATGTAGTCCCGTTTATTTACTTGTGTTTGCATTTGTAGCCTGAGTATGGGAATGATGTCCAAAAAATCATCATCAAGGATCCACAACATCCCTATTTCCAGGGACTTTTCTTAGGATATATAATTTAATATTTTTACCAAATTGGGAAAAATTTCAGGCATTGTTTCTTCAATTTTTTTCTATTCCATTCACTTTATAATTTTTTTCTGTTGAGACTCTAATTATGTAAAATGCTAGCCTGATTGATACCACCTTGTGGCTTGCTAAGGATTTGTTAATTTATATTCAAAATCTTTTTTCTCTGTTTGCTTTAGAGCAGATGATTTTTATTGTTCTACCTTCAGGTTTACTACCCTTTTATTTTACAAATTTCAATTAGCTTTTCAGTCTATAGGGTAAATTTTTCTTTTGAATTATTGTTTCTTTTGGTTCTAAAATTTCCATTTGGTTCTTTTTCAATTTCTTCCCCCGCCCCCCAGATTCTTCATCTGTTATTCATTATGACCATCTTTTCCTTTATGTCTTTGGTTATATTTATAATATTAGCTGTATATATCTTTTCTGCTAAATATAACATCTGGTTCATATCAGTATAGAAGTTTATTTTTCTTTTCAAATGTAAGTTTACGTTTTTCTGTTTCTTTACATATTTAATAATTTTTTATTGTGTGCTGGATAGTATAAATGATATAATTTGAAGAGTCTAGATGATTCGTCTTTCTTTAAAGGGATTATATAGTGTTCTGTGAGATCCTTTTGGTCCGGTCCAGCTATTTTTTTGTTAAGGAAGGGTTAGTTCTTAGTTCTCTTTTGAACATGGTCCTCTGACAAGGCTCTCATTTCAGTCATGATCCTTAGTCCTAAATTTTGGTCTTTTGGGGTTTCATGTGGATGCTAAGTGTACTTTTCACTTAGGCTTGACTGGAAGTTTAAAGTTTTTCACACAGTGCGACCCCTGATGTAATTACTGTTCAGCTCTCGAACAATTAGGAAAAAATTCCTATTAGGGTTCACAAAATCTCTCCCTGTGAATGTGTATCACAGCACTCACCCAGGCATCTACAGAGAATCTCCACCTAGACTTCTGGGCTTTTCCCTTTGTGTAACTCTGTTCTCTCTAGTACTCTATCTTGAAAATCCATCTTCTTTAAAAGCGTGGCATTCCAGTGTCTGCCTTCTCAACTCAGCTAGATCTCTGCTACTCTTGGGCTCTAGCTCTCGTTATCGTAGCAGGTAGGGAATGCAGCAGCAAGCCAGGACAATCATGAGACTCATCTTGTGTGCTTTCATTTTTTCCAGGATCACAGTCCTGCTCTGCTTGTGGCTCAATGCTAAAAACAGTTATTTCATTCTGTCTAGGTTTATAGCTGTTTTTCAGCAGAAAGGCAAGTCCAGTACCCGTTGCTGTGTCATCGAAGGAAGAAGAAGACCCATCCTGGTTTTTAGATAGATACACTGTCATAATCTAGTTTTATGTATATTATGTAAAATCTGTGCTTATATTTGTACAGGAAAACATTTTTTTCTATTAGTCTTCCACAGACTCTGAAAAGTTTAGTTTGTTGGTTAGAGAACAGTGGCCAAAAGGTACAATATTAGATTCTATAACTGCATCCAAAAGAAACATAAAGTGCTTGTTTAATTAGACATGAATTAATGGTCTGATGTGGCAGGACAATGTCACAACATAAATTATGAATAAATGTCCTTTGATAAAGAATTAGGTAGAAAATAAACAGGGGGTAGGAGAGACAGGGAGAATGTTATGTTATCATATTATAGCTAGCTATAATAAAAAAGGTTTTATTTATTCTCGTGATCTGGACACAGGGTCAAATAACTGAAGCACTGAATGAAATGACAGCTTTCCCCAGACATATCTTCACATTTTCCTACTAAAGTAAAGACATCCAGAAACGAATTCTATTGCTTTCCAAAGTGTGGCTGATATTTATTTAATGTTAAACAGTAGAACAAAATAAAATAAAAAAGACTCACCTGTTTTCAGGTATGCCAAGCAAGATGAACTGGCGACTTCTTTGGAATGCTTGTTGAATTTTATTTGAAATGCCACCATTTCTGGGGCTTTTAAAAAGGCTTATATTCTTTATAGCACATTTTCACAACTCAATTACCAGATCAATTATACTTTTCTCTTTTTGTTCATTCTTTTTTATTGCCACCCGGGACAAGAAAAACAAATTCTTGTTTGTGGAAGGCTTTCAACATTACTGATTAGAATGCTCTTCAGCAAGTTCACTTGCCAATGACATACTATAAAACCACCAACTTTTCAGATTAGAATCTTCATGGCAATGGAAACATTTCCTACAAATGAAAATATACAAATGTGAGCTTACTTGCTGAGTGAGAGAGGCATTCTCCCTCAGGAGTGAGTCTTAGATCTATTGCTCTTTTTTAAGATTTTCATAGATGTGGAGAATGGAGCATATTCTTCTGTGCTATGGAAAAGCAACTGAAAGTCAAAAAACAACAATTTAAATTCAGAGTTTCAAAAATAATAATGCTTGAGTTAGATTGCAGTGTGGTTAATCACATCTAATTTGTTCTGAATAAAACTTTCACTAAAATATACATATGTATGTGTGTGCATGTATATATCCAATTCAGTGATCATGGGCAGATCTAACATGGGTGGATTGAGTGCTCAGAAGCCATACAATTGAGAACAAGTGCAATGATACTACACAGAGAGGAAAATATCTATCCAGGACCAGAAAGAGTAGGGTCGTTCTTCCTACCAAGCTAATATTGAGGTTGTGATTTTTTATGATGTGATAAAAACAGAAAGAATAAATCCATGTTTGAAAGTATGTTCAGAATGTTACATTTATATTGTTAGAGACACTGGGTGTTGTCTGAGAAACCATTTTTATTTCAAGATGTGCCTGGTATTTGTCAACCTGTTCCTATCCTTTTCCTGAAGCACAGACTGCTTGGTTCCTTGTAAGGTTAGTTCTGTATCCAGTCTTTGGATGATATTCATGTCTTAGTGTCCCATCCTTAAAAGTGGCAACAGTCAGATAGGTTTCCAGAGCTTGGGGCGGTTTGATGGGCTGGCCATGGGAAAATATTATAGAGTAAGGACAGCTAGCTGGGGAGTCCTCACCTGATACAGGGGACTGAAATGCAGAGGGCAGGAGCAAGATCATACACAAGGTTTAGATATGAGAGGTAGAACAAGAGAGAGGGAAAGGAAGTTCTGATGTGAGGACAATTAATGACCTAGTACACAGTGGGGGGTGAGGGAAGGGGAGAGCAAAGAGAGCGAAGGAGGAAAGGGTGGGAGTCTCCTTGTGTGACACCTCTTTTGGGGGTGGGACATAATTATAAGAGGGACTTTACCTAACAAATGCAATCAATGTAACCTCATTCTTTGTACCCTCAATGAATCCCCAACAATAAACAAACAAACAAACAAAAAACTATACTGGCTACTTTATGTTAATGCTATGGCACCCTAAAAGAAAATTTTACTATTTTTTTTCTAAGGCTGGCTCTGAATATTCTAGTTGATTTGACTATAGCGATTGACCACAGGCAATCAAATAACCAGGCAAAAATTGAGCCCCATAGTCTATATGCATAGTCTCACACAATGCCCTGGACAATAAAGTAAATCCCTTGTTCTCCAACAGTCAATCATCGTAGGAGATCTTTCCCAGACCAGCACTCCCCCGTTGTCCCCCCACCACACCTGACCCCTGTGTTTATTTATGACACACCTGTCAGAATTGGTGATGGCTACTGTGCTACAGTGCCCCGAGCTGTGCTTCAGGGCTAACTATGTCATTTTGGATTTCCACTTGTGCTTTCATCATAGGCCTTGAGAACCTAGAAGGCAAATGGATGAAGAAAGAACAGAATTTTAAGATAGTATACTGCAAAATCACAACAAATTATTACAGCAGAAATCAAGAGGTTAGGTCCTTTGCCAGATAAATATTTTGAGCAGCCTTACATGGGGAAATTAGAGGGGGATTTTGTGACTGGTGGGTATTAAATTGATTGTCTAGTCTACTTCTAGATTTTATGTAACTACTCATTTCTAACTATTTAATATTATAATCCTAAGAGAAAGAAATACTTTTGGGATTCCAAATATATCATATTCTCTCTCACCTTCTTCTTTTGCATGTTTAGTTTTCCATAGCTTCCCCCACCCCTTTCCCTTCTCTCCGCTTCTTCCTACCTTACCCATCAATCACTTCAATACTTAGAATCAAGTTATGCTTGTCATTGCCCCTAAAGTGTGTCCCAGGAACTCCCAAGACTGCATAAGGAATCCCTCATATATCCCTGTAACACCCTATGCTTGCACCAGAGCATGTGTACATTATGATGTTGCTGCCGTTTTACTCGCCCAAGTCTCCATTGAGACTGGAAATATTTTTCTTGGCTGTTTCTGTGTTTAGATTGCCCTAAGATCCCATCTGTCTAGCACCGTATTTGCCACATATCGGGACTCAAAAACAGTTGACCCACATTTGCCACATTGGACAACCTACCTTTGTTTTCTGTGTCCATGTTAGAAGTGAAGGAGCAACATTTATAAAATTTTGCTGCAATTTCAGTGTAAATCCTTGTTATAACTTTCATGATTTTTTTCCTCAAGGGTATTAAGAAATTAAAGCAAGTCAACAGAACCAGTACATTATCATAGGAATGGTGGATTTGGGATTGCGGAGCCTAGATTGAGGCAATGGCTAGTACTACTGTTGTCATCTTTCAAGGAATGTAGCAAACACAAGTCCTTCAGAGGGTCATTACCCAAAAGAGTTCAATCTGGTGGAAAGGGGAGCTTTAGGAGTCTCTGAAGAATGTGGCTTCCTAAGCATTGTTCTAGGGGGGTTTATTAGTTAGGAATAGATCTCAAGGAAGTAGTTCTACTTTCTGAGAGAGAAGAACAAAGCAAAAATGAAGCAGGGACCAGTCTCTGGGCAAATGTGTTGAGTTTTATGGCAGGAATATTAAGAAATTGGAACACAACCCAAAGACTGATACAGAAACTCCTTTAAGTGGCTTAGGTTCCCAGGGTGAGGGCTGGGGGTAGAAGATATAGCTTTGTTGGCATGTGGACATCCAGAGGCTCACCTGGGCACATTAGACACTATTCAAAAGATGGTAGTCAAATGCTAGTTTCCATAGGTATACCTGAGAAAGGAGGAATAGGAGTTTATCTTATAATAATTATTATGATAAGGCCTTTGGCAAAGCCTTTTTTTCTCATGAGCTTTAAGATTGCACCCAAATGGAATTCAATTTCAAATTATTTGCAGTGAGTGATCTGTTAACAGGGTGTACACCAAAGGAAGTCAGAACAGTTCTGAATAGCACAGAGTATTAAATGGAAATGAGATCATTTTCTTAGCCATCTAAAAATCAGGCCAGTTTTAAACCATCAACTCTTGGGTTGTTCATGATCCAACATGCTCTATAGATAAAAACTACACACCAAAATTGCTGTAAAAACCTTAGCCAAGATGATCAGACCGAGTTCATCAAATTGTTGAGCCTGTTTGGTTTACAGATTTCTTTTAAAAATCATGACTAAAGAGATAAATTCTTTCTACACTGTCAATATCTTTACCGTCGCACCCTTATATTACCGTATAGGGATCGGTTTCTGTGTCTATCTCTGACCAACTTTGAATTTTCATATCATGCATGACCCACACTCATGGGGTATAGACCAACAGCTCTCCTGACAAGTCTGTTTTCCCTTTCTTAGACTATGTAGTTGGATTTCAACTACCTGGGAGTCATCTGGCAGTGCTTTAAGCCGTGTGTGGATTGGCCTTAACTTAGTGCTTTGGTCTCAAGACAGGAAAACCCAACTGCATCTATTGTACTATATACAAATGACATGACCAACATTTGCAAATTCTCATTGATGTGGGTGAAAATTGTGCCACTGTAAACCCAGGGGAGCCACCATCCCATTATGAATATATTCAGGTACTTTTCTCCTGCAGCTTATGAGAATAAGTGTTGAAATACAGATTTTTTTCATCGTCTGGTTTGCTGAGCTAATTTTCCTCATAGTAAATGATATCTTTGGGAGGTTTATAATGTAAAATATGTGGATTTTAACAATAAATTTTTATAAGCAACACTCTGCTTTTCTCGTATGAGAGACTATAGAGTAAGGCCTGTTATCTCCAGTCCAACACGTTTTCTAGTCCTTTGTCCCTTTCCTGTTTCTGCCTTTTCCCTTATGTACATTATTTTTCCTTCCAGAAATATATTTCTAGTTCATATTCTTTCTCTTAAAAATTCCACTCAATATTCATTTCTGGTAGTACAGATAGTCTATTCTAGGAAGAGCATATTTGTCAGTATAAATGATCTTGCCAATCTTTCTATTTATTTTGAGAGTCTTCTAGGCCTTGAGTATATATTATGTAATGGTCTTTGGGGCAAAATCAGTTTGTTGGAAAATTGGACAAATAATGTACAAACCAGCAGAGAACATTCTAAGCATGAAAAGAAAATCTGATTTAAGGATTGAAATAAATGACGACATTAATGTAAAAGTCTATTTTTCTTCAGCCAAAACAATTACCTTCATTAACAAACACTTACTGAGTTGACATAGTGGGTTTGAAAATAATGACAACAATAAAAAAGCTTTCATTTAGTTTCAAATCAATGTTATTAATTTAATTGGTTCTAAACTCATTATTTCCAAACTCAATACTTTTAAAAAATTAACTTCATAATTTTTAAGTCATAAATAAGCCTTCTGTATTTTTAAGCAATAAATGAAGCTCCTGTGCTTTGGTAGGTCATGCCTCTTAATTTGCAAATGATCCATTTTCTGCCTTTTGATTATAGCTTATCTGCAGGTTAAATTACACTGAGACATCGCATTGCAGTGAAAGCTCCCTTTACAGACAGAGACTTTTAACTTTTATTTTCTCTTTTTTTGAATAGTGTTTTAATGCAACAAAACCCCCAGTATAAGGAAAGTTTGATCCCCTGAGAATTTTGTTAAAGTGGTTTACCTGAATTTATTTATAGGTTTTCTTAAAGCTGCGGTAAGAATAATTCTTAAACTAAAAGCATGGTGCATATATGCAAAGGAATAAATGAAAGCCAAATGTCTGGGAACTGAAAACAGTTGGATTTGTGATTTTCATAAATTAAATACAGATAGAAGATCAAACACATTCATTTTTATCTGGGTTTTATTTTGTGAATGAATAGGCATAACAGAAATGTTTAGATGGTTACTATCTGTGAAATCTACAATTGTTTTGAACTACCATCCAGTGTCTCTAGGACTCCAACCCTAAAGAAAATTACTTCTTATCTTATTAAGGAGAGTGTTGAAGGATTAAAAATCTCTAAACCTCTTTTCTTATACATAGTAGGATTTCCTCTGGGGGAATCGGGATCAGATGTCTACTTGTGTATGTATAGATGTTATATGAATTACTTTTTGATAACAATGGTGAAATATAAATTTTGTCTATTACAAGATGATTGAATAAAATAAGCAATTATTAACAATAATGCGAAATAATTATTTTCAATAGACTTAGTTATATTATCTGTGCTTGTTTGAAAGTACAACATAGGCTCATGCCTGTAATCCTAGCATTCTGGGAGGCCGAGGAGGATGGATCCCCTGAGCTTAGAAATTTGAGACCAGCCTGGGCAAGAGTGAGACCCTGTTTCTACCAAAAATAGAAAAACTTTCCAGGCATTATCAGGGGCACCTGATAGTCCCAGCTACTAGGGAGGCTGAGGTAAGTGGATCACTTGAGCCCAAGAGTTTGAGGCTGCTGTGAGCTATGATGTCATGGCAGTCAACCCACTGTGACTGCATGAGAGTCTATCTCAAAAAACAAAACAAAATAAAACAAACAAAAAAGCAAATGAAAACACAATATTATAGTCCTAGGGTTAGCCAATTAGCAAGATGAAGCATATGCTGATATTTAACATTTTATATTTGTAAAAAAAATTCACCTTGCCTAACATGGATATAGAGCCACCAGCACGTGGTGTGAGGGAGGTACACCCTTGACAGCCCCAGTGATGAGCAGAGACACCAGCTGGAGATGGTGTTTAACAGCTTGAGGAGGCTGAGAATTCTGAAGTAATCTGATGAAAATAAGAAAAAAGCTTTTCAAATGCAAGAAACAAATTCAATGTATTTTGAACCCAACTAATGTTGGCAAAGCATACATTTAAGTGAAATACTGAAATTCCATGACTACTTAAATACCAAATACATGCCTCATTCTTCCAGCCACTGGGGGATAGCCAAGCTCTCATGTGGTTTGTGTTCCAGAGGGATGATGGTTATGTGATTTTCTGTGGTACACAAATCAAGAAGGTTGGTTTGTTGTTTAATTGCTCCAGCTTGTAAAATTTCAAGAGCAAGTATGGAAGAAGGGCAGGAGTTTAGCCCATTTCATATTTAAAAATATTTATTGAACTCCATAATATCCCAACTACTCTGATAAGAGCCAAGAATTGAAAAAAATAATGTCCCTCTTATACGAGGGCTTGTAATTTACTGAGAAATACAGAGATGTTAGCAGAGCTTATTGCAACCATGTGGTCAGTACTGTGCCAGGTGGAAGAGCTGGGTGTGCAGGGGCAGAGCTCTTCGTGCAGCCTGGGAGAGGCCTGGGGGAAAGTGCCACGGAGTGATGCCTGCGGAAAGGATGTGTGACCAAATCTTCAGACAGTATGGCAAAGCACAAGGTCATAAAACAGCCGTGAGGGCTGCTGGCAGAGAGCTGTAAGCTGTAAGTGAGTTGGTACTTTTCCCGCATAGAGGGTGACGCAGACAGGGCCAGGCCATGAGGCAGGAGGGGTGGCGGGGAGATTGGAGAGCACCTTGGAGGTGGACACAAGAACAAAGGCAGACCAGGGGATCAATTACCGGTCCAAATTGAGAAGCAAAGGCCTTGAAAGCCAGGAGGGTAGATAGACTGGAAAATATTTAGGGTACTAAAGGCCTGTCTCTCTACGGGGTAGAGGAGAAGGGGAGCGGGAGCACTACCAGCAGACTTTGGGATAATCTGAGCATGGAGTGCGTGAGTTTACCAAGTCTGGCAGGGACTTGCTGTATGGGAGGAGAAGGTCCAAAATTCTCCTGGGTACAGGGGGCTTGAAGGGGCTTGAAGGGCCTGGAAGTGAGGGTCACTGAAGCCCAGGCAGTGTAGGTGTCGTGTGTTGGCTGGCTTGCTTGAATGCACTTTGCATTTCCTCAGCATGGCATCAAAAGTCAGAATCAAGAGAAAAATTTTAAGTTGAATTCTAAACTAGTCAATAAATATGAAATAATGCCTCTGAATCACTTGATTATGGTTATATTAGAGAAGGAGGCTTGGTATAGCTAGAGGTCATGGATTTAGATGAAAAGCAAGGACTGTGTACAAGAATTTCTGTGCATAGAACCGACCCCAGAAGCACCTCAAGGTTCTTGGGACTCTGCTGGGTTCCTTCTGCTCACCAGAAGAAGGTGCACCCCTGAGGCCCTAGCAGGTAACTGGGCTAATCTGGATGTTTGCAGCACCTCCACAAACCCTAAAAGAGCGAGTGAATTACCTAAGCTTGCACACCCAACCTGCGCTTGATCTAGGACCAGAATGAAAAGATTTTGCTTGAAATTTGTTACACTACACTTCACTGTATGTTTTAAAAATTAGATGTCTTGTTCAGACAATGTTTTTCAATACAAATTATTCCTTTTAATATAAAAGTACTGGTAAAAATTATCTTCTTGGAATGGTAATTATCATCTTACTGAAGCTTTGCCAGTAAATCAAAGAGCTTTCTCAGCCCCATTATTTTTCTTTCAGCTTCTCATACTATTGTCATGATGCTTAGATAGTTCATAGCTCTGAACATCACCACTAATCCTGGGAGCCAATTCATTTTAATACATACATACATACATATATATATATACACATATGTGTGTGTGTGTGTGTGTCTATATCTATTTGCATGCGGCCTGATTTTTTTTAACCTTGAATTTGGTAAAGTTAGTTTTAGTACACAGAGATGGGAATTTTGCTAACTGTAGAACTGAGCCCATGTCTAAGACAAATTCTCAGGTTAAGTATCTAAATCAAAAGCAATCAAAATGTTAAACCTGCTGTAAGTTTCTAGATATTTACTGCTTGTATTTGTATAGATAAGGAATCTGATTGATTTTTTATATTTTTAAATTCATTTATTTAAAATGTTCTTTTTCTAGAGCTGGAGTCTTGCTGTGTTGCCCAGGCTAGTCTCAAACTCCTGTCCTCAACTGATTCTCCTGTTTCAGCCTCCCCAAATGCTGGGATTATAGGCATGAGCCACCATGCCCAGCTGGATTATTTATTTGACTCTGAATATTATACTATCATACAAGTACATATTCTCTTTTCTCAACCTTTCCAAATTGAATCTAGTCCTATAGTGCTGAATTTCTGAGAACCATCTTGACTTAGATATCTCAGGGAGCTTTCCCTAAACTCCTTCAGCTTGCTGGTGTCAGTGGAAGGGACTTAGATATTTATTTAGATGTTTCCTCTGTTACACTGTTGTTTTTATGGAAGGTACTGATTTAATTGTTTGTGTTAGATAATTCTTCCATCAACTGTGAACAGTTTTCCTTGTTTTTTTTTTGAGACAGTCTCACTTTGTTGCCCTTGGTAGAGAGCCGTGGTGTCACTCACAGCAACCTCAAACTCTTGGGCTCAAGAGATTCTCTTGCTTTAGCCTACCAAATAGCTGGAACTACAGGTGCCCTAGCTATTTCTTTTAGAGATGAAGTTTCACTCTCACTCAGGCTGGTTTCACTCTCAAACTCCTGAGCTCAGGCAATCTACCCAATTTGGCCTCCCAGAGTGTTAGGATCACAGGTATGAGCCACTGTG
>CAUYQV010183392.1:0-12326 GCA_963574575.1 Galagoides demidoff
TCCTGGTCCATTCCTCCCACCAGGTGTTCCCACCTAAGGTCATTCAGCTGCCTGGAATGCTCTTACCTTCCTGCCCCCAGCAAGGGCACAAGGAGGGCAGGAGGGAGGGGGTAGTCCACCCTGGGTGCAAGCAATAAGGGGATGCATTATCTGTAGAGGATTTCAAACATTTCTACAGCCAGCTAATTGTTTGTCTTCTTTTTTTCTTTTTCTTTCTTTTTGCGAGACAGTCTCACTCCATCACCCTGGTTAGAGTGCTGTGGCATCATAGCTCACAACAACCTCAAACTCTTGGGCTCATGCAGTCCTCTTGTCTCAGCCTCCCCAGTAGCTGAGACTACAGGTACCTGCCAGGTCACCCAGCTAGTTTTTCTACTTTTAGTAGAGATGGGGGTCTCACTCTTTCTCTGGCTGGTCTCAAACTCCTAAGCTCAAGGGATCCTCCCAACTCAGCCTCCCAGAGTGCTAGGATTACAGGCAGGAGCCACTGCATCCAGACATTTGTTGTTGTTTCTGTTAAATAAAATGAATAACCATGTTATTCCCTAACCCATAGGAATGAAAACTATCTTCTCAATTAATATGTTTATCATTTTAATTGGGCATAGGTATATAATTATACAAGCTTGACAAAGGACACATTTACAATTAATGTAACTGGTTGTGACCTTAACTTTCTATGGTCAACTCAGCATTTAAACCATATGCTAATATAAATCTAGATATATGCTGTAATTGAATACTCAGAGTATCGAAATGTTATTCAATGTAAAGTACCTTCTTCACCCAATTAAATCTACTAATTAGCAATCCATTCATGTTGAGTTTATGGCACACAAACTTGTCACCAACCACATGAGTCTCATTAAAAAGGAAAGTATATCCAAAAATTTTGTGAATCTTCAATAAATACAGAGAGTCCTATTATATAGTAATCATTTAAGACTCAAGGTAAACATCTGTGGAAAGAAGGACATATCACACAGGGAAGTGAAAAGAGAGCTATGGTCTAGAATTGATATACAGTGAATAGCCTTGCATGAAAAATTAAGATTCTTCTGAACCTACCTTAAATAAAGCATCCGGTACATGATAGAGATGGATCACTTGCTCTCATAAATCTGGCATTTAAACTGAACTGGTTATGAATATTCCTGACAGAAAGATTTAGCTGTATGCCTCATCCCCCCCGCCAGTGACTAAATAATTAGTCTTTTAGTTAATCTTCATTACCATTGTCATCTCCACCTTGTCCTTTGAAAACAAGATTAAAATAGAAGGATATCGAGAAATTCATATTGAGAAATATGAGGGCTGTGAGCCATTCATATGACAAAGGTGCTTGGAAGAGACAGCAAAAGTTATTTCATCTAATCTATAGATATACCAATGTTAAATTGATTAAAATTTCAAAGGAGATTTCAGGGCATGGTAATGCTGATGAATAGTCCACAGACAGCAAAGGGTAAGATGAAATGCAGCTGGGAGGCGGCACTAAATTGCCTTTCACGTTCCCTGTGCCTCGCTGCTGTTCCCGCTCCCTGCCTCCGACACACCTTGCTATTACTTCAATCTTGTAGCACAAATTTGCTGCTGGAAAGGAGCTTATGTGATATGAACTAAGGTCATTTTTTTTTTTTTTTTGTTCTATAAAAGAGCAAGAGAAACTGATGAAAGTTATCCTTAGGAGTTAAGTTCTCCATCACTGGGAGAGCAACTTCATTTACACTCTGCTGACTGGTAAATCACTGGCACTTGAGGTTCACTAATTAAAGAAAAAAGTCTAATTATAACACCATTTACTTAGCACATACTAAGCACTAGGCAATTTTGTTCACATGTCATCTAATTCTCACCACAATCTTATCTTACAGGCATGAATTTCCTTTTTCAGGCAAGAAAATTGAGGGCAAAGAGGCAAAGTATATTGTTCAAAGTAATTGCAGGTTTGTGGCTGGAGAGAAGCTTAACACCATCTTTGTAGGGTTTCAAGCAAAAATTATCAGCTGATTTTACTCATTTGGAGTATGACTTCTTTTACTTTTTGATAAAGCACAGAGGGAGAACGGTACTGAGAAAAGTTAAACTGTGTGGAAGAGAAGTACAAAGAAATGGATTTAATTAAGAGGAATATAGTTTTTCCTTAAGGTTAGATTCTTAGCCTGCCATTATGCTATGAGAAGCCAGTTTATTCATTAAAAAAACCCTTTGGATGTTTGGCCATGTATGAATCACATGTTTCTGTATGGTCATGTTGTACTGGTTTTAGCTCTTATATAATACAAATGGAAGATATTAGTAAAATACTATCATTTCATACTTTTTTTATACTTATAGAAATATGAAAACCTTTCTAGGAGGTTCTCTGAGCCCTTTATCTGGCCTTTGTTATTTGTTCGTAAGGGACACAGACGCTTCACTGGGACTCAGCAAGGGAGAATCTTTCCAGTGAAATTTACGGAATTCACTTTCCCATCAGTAACAGATTTAAGACATTGTTTTTTTCAGTATTCCTCCTATATAACCTGAGCCACTCACTTTTCTGCCCTTCCTTTCAGAAAGGCTCCAGTTTCTAACATCAAGTAAGAACATCTTGTATTGTCCCTTTAAATGATGAATTTACTTGTGAAAGAAACAGTTACTCTTTTAAAGTTTTTCATTTAGAAATAAATAAAAGCATTTTTCTTCTGAGACATAAATTAATTAGTGCTTTTCTGTATCAGACATCTACAACCTGAAAAGAATGTCAATCCAGAACTATCAAGGTGATTAACACGGTACATATAAACAGGGACCAGAGAATGTAGACCAGCAGCACTTTATACACTCTGGGTCCGTCATAAGCAAATAAAACTTGGTGTGAACGAAAAGGAAAAAGAAAGCTCATTTGATTGCAGCTCAGTCGCTTTCTAGCTGCGCTTCCTGCACTGTCTCCATGTTACCTTTTTGCCAAAATAATCTGTTAGAACTGAAGCAACTGGTTATTTCAACAGATAAATTTGTGACATCTGGGTCCCCAATCTGGAAGAAACTGTTGCCTTTGCTTACAGGTGCCTCTTTTTGCCTGATAGTAAAATTTCATCAAATCAAGTTGGAACATCAGTTAAGATCATTGCAATTCAAAAGCAGAAAATCAGCTTTGACACCTGTTTTTAAAATGTATATGCTTTGAAATGAAATAGCAATGTGAAATCATAGCAGTCCACGGAATTTTCAAAAATCAGGTTCTGGGATTTATTAGTAATTTTATAATACTTAGTAATTTTATAAAATATTATTAACGCAAAATCTGGATACCGATCCAGAATGAGAAGAGTATATAATTAGGTGAAATTAGCTCAAGTTGAGGAGGGTAAATATAGGGTGCTCTATTATTCATCGATCTCAAGGAAGACATTGGTGTTCGAGGCCACACTGATTCCAGTACTGGCGTCAACTCATTCTGGAGATTGTTTGCTGTATTCTCCAAACTACACTCAAGAAGTTATATTTTCACATTATGTTGTCAGGTTTTCTTAGAGGATGCTTAAGAAAACACAAAATAACATTTATGTTTGTATTTGCTATAAAAGTTTTGAGGACATGAATCTCAAGAATAATCTTTGTGGCCAGGCAGCCAGTAGCTCACATCTGCAATCCTAGTGGTCTGGGAACTTCTGAGCTCAGAAGTTCCATACAAGCCTGAGCAAGATAGAGACGCTGTCTCTACTAAAAATAGAAAAGCTAGCTGGGTGTTGTGGCAAGAGCATTAATTGAGCCCAAATGTTTGAGGTTGCTGTGAGCCATGATGCCACAGCACTCTGCCCAGGGCAACAGAGTGAGACTTTGTCAAAAAAAAAAAAGAAAAGAAAAGAATAATCTTTGCCTTTCCCTGAGAAATTTAAATTCTTTCTCTTTTTTAATAAGGTCACATAACTATGTGCTATGATCTGAATATGTCCTCCAATGTCCACATGTCAGAAACTTAATTCCATAAAGTCCTTCCCCAGGCTGATATCTTTCAGTGTTTTTCTTATTCTTTCTTTAAGGATTTTTAGCAAATAGACAACTTACCCAATAGGAAAGGATATGTGCATATTTCGAATCAGACAAAAGCTTAACAACTAGGATCTATACAGAACTTACATTAATCCACAAGAAAAAAAACAACAATCCCATACATTAATGGGGAAGAGAGATGAACAGAACCTTCCCTAAAGAAGACAGATGAATGGCTAGCAAACACATGAAAAAATGCTCATCATTCCTAATTATTAGAGAAATGCAAATTAAAATCACCCTGAGTTATCATCTAACCCAGCCAGAATGGCCCATATCACAAAATCTCTAAACTGCAGATGCTGACACAGATGTGGAGAGATAGGAATACTTTTACACTGCTGATGGGACTGCAAACTAATATAACCTTTTTGGAAGGAAGTATGGAGAAACCTCAAAAAACTCAATCTAGACCTCCCGTTTGACCCTGAAATCCCATTATGGGACATCTATCCAGAAGGAAAAAAAAACTTATTATAAAGATACTTGTATTAGACCGTTTATTGCAGCTCAATTTATAATCGCTGAAATGTGGAAACGGCCTAAATGTCCTTCAATCCAGGAATGAATTGGCAAGCCCTGGTATGTGTATACCATGGAATACTATTTGGCCATTAAAAAAATGGAGATTTTGCAGCATTTGAGTCAACCTGGATGGAGGTGGAACACATTATTCTTAGTGAAGCATCACAGGAATGGAGAATTATGAATCCTATGTATTCTACATTGATATGACGACAATTAATGACATTAATGACATGGTGGAGCATGGGGGAAGGGGAGATCAGACAGAGAAGGAGGGAGGGAGTGAGGGAAATGAAAAGAAAAAAAGGAAAGAAAATAGTGACTAATTCTCACATAAATTGGATTTAATTTTGACCAAAGTATATTACTCAAACATTAATTTTTAATTCAACTTGCTAATATGTTGTTTAGGATATTGCGTCCTCATTTATAAGTGAAATATGTTTGTAATTACCCTTAATAATAAAATATTTTTTCCAATTTTAATATCAGGTGGAACTAGATGAAGTAGAATGATTTTGAAGTATTTTTTCTTTTTCTGTTTTCTATAAGATTTGGCATGATCTGTTTTTTGAAATTATCTTTTATGTTTAATTATAAATATTAGTTGTCTATTTTCTGAGACTTTGGGGAAAAAATAATAAGAAGTTAACTGATGACTCTATACTGAGTCAAAGCATTCTATCATAGACATACTCTCATTTGACAATGTGAATGTTACTTTTTTTGCCTTATTATTATTGCTCAATATTTCATTGCAGCAATTGTCTAATTTCTTTTCTAAATGTATTTATCTTAGTTCATTCTTTACAAGGTTTTTGTTTCTAGTCCTTATCTTAAACATTGTCATTGTTATTAAATTTTAAGCCTTTTTGATTTTATGAAGGCAAAATGTGGAAACCAAATAAACACATGTATGCGCAAATAAATAAATAAATAAATTTAATGCAAAAAACCCACTTAATCCCTTATCATACATTATTGGGAGGAGGGGCCTATAAAGAGGTGTTTTGGTCATGAGGAGTGCACTCTCATAAATGAATTAATGCCATTATAAAAGGGCTTGTGGCAGTAGGTTTGTTCTATTTTGTTCTGTCCTCTGAGGACATCGTAGATGTCTCAGCCTGCACTTCCACTTTCTGCCATGTGACAGCGTAGCAAGAAGGCCCTGACTAGGCACTAGCTGCAACATCTTGATCTTCGCAGCCTCCAGAACCGTGAGAGATAAATTATTGTTCTTTATACATGGTCCTGTCTTGGATATTCTATTAAAACAGCTTTAAATGGATGTAAATACTATGCTTACGCTTCCTATTTTTATTTTACCGTTGGAAGCATCAGATCCAAATTTTAAGGAAGCACTCTTTAGATATGCAAATTCTTATTTTCATTGACATATCTTAATAATTCATTCCTTGGTTCTGATTTTCTATTTTCCCTATTTCTTCTTCTAGAATCTGCTTCAGATATTCTATTGAAAAAGGTGAGGTTATAAATAAACAAAGATTAACAAACAAAATGTAATGGGACAATATGCTATCAGCTCGAAAACTGTCTACTATGTTTTCAGTTTTGTTCCCATTGAAAAAGAAAGGCCTTCTGTTCCAAGGAAACATCTGTATATTTGAATGCTAGGATTTTAAAGCTTATGAAGCTCATTAAACACCAATGATGAGATAAGATTAGGGGGCTGTGAGGTTCAACACCCCAGGTTGAGTCCACTTGTCCGGGCTCACCTCTTCTTATTGGGCATTGCTTCATTGTGCTTTATTTGGAAAATATTTTTTCCAACAGTGTTTGGTCACTTTGTATCTTGTCACAATTTTGTAATTCTTGCATTATTTTAAACTTTGTCATTATTATTAAATGTGTTATAGCAATCTGTGATCAGTAATGTTGGATGTTACTATTTGATTATTTGACAATTTTACATTGCTTATGTAAGACAGCAAACTTCATCAATAAATGTGTATCTTCTATCTGCCCCACTGACTGGGTATTCCTCCATCTCTCCTCCTCTTCTCAGGCCTCTATTCCCTGAGACAATAATATTAAAATTAGGCCAATTAATAACCCTACAGGCCTGTAAGAACTCAAGTGAAAGAAAGATTCTCACATCTCTTTCTTTAAATCAAAACCAGAAATGAAAGTTAGAGAGGAAGACATATTGAAACCTGAGATAGGCTAAAAACTGGTGCTTCAGGCCAATTAGCCAACTTGTGAATTCAGAGGAAGAGTTTTTGAAGGAAAATAAAACTGCAACTCCAGTGAGCACATGAATGATAAGAAAGCAAAGCAGCCTTACTGTCGATAAGGAGAAAGTTTGAGTGGTCTGGATAAAAGGGAGAACTACCCACACCATTCCTTTAAGCCAAAACCTAACCTAGAGCAACCCTAACTCTCGATTCTATGAAGTCTTAGAGATGTGAGGAAGCTGAAGAAGAAAAGTTGGAAGTCAGCAGAGGTTGGTTTATGCATGTTAAGGAAACAGGCCATCTTCAGAATATCAAAGTGGAGGGAGAAGCAGCAAGGGCTACTGGAGAAGCTGCACCAACTTATTCCGAAGATCCAGCTGAGATCATTGATATAGGCATCTACAGTTAAAAAAAAAAAAAGATTTTCAGTGTGGATGCAACAGCCTTCTATTGGAAGAAGATACCCTCTGGGACTTTCATAATTAGAGATGAGAAGTCAGTGTCTGGCTTCAAAGCTTTGAAGGATGGGCTGATTTTCTTATTAGGGGCTGGTGACTATAAGTTGAAGTCAATGCTCATTTGCCCTTCTGAAAATCCCGGGAGTTATGCTAAATCTACTCTGCCTATGTCCTACGTAGATGAAACAACAAAGCCTGGATGACAGCACATCTCTTACACCATAGCTTACTGCGTATTTAAGCCCACTGTTGAGACCCATTGCTCAGGAAAAAAAATCATTTCAAAAATCACTGCTCATTGACAACACAAAGGATCACTCAAGAGCTCTGATGGGGATGTATAAAGATATTAATGTTGGATCTGTGTCTTCTAATAAACATCCTCTGTAGCCCATATCAAGGAATAATTTTCACTTCCAGGTCTTATTTGTTAAGAAGTACATTTCACAATGGTATAGCTACCATAGATACTCATTTCTCTGATGGATCTAGACAACATACATTGAAAACTTGCTGGAAAGAATTCACCATTCTATAATGGACGCCATTGGAACATACCTAATTCATGGGAGGAGAGTCAAAATATTCACCTGAGCAGGAGTTTGGAAGAAGTAAATTTCAGCCTTCATGGTGACTGGTAAGGGTTCATGACTTCAGTGAGGAAAGCACCTGAAGTTGTGGTGGAAATAGCAAGAGAACTAGAACTAAAAGTCAAGCCTGAAGGTGTTAGTGAATGGTGAAGTCTCATGATAAAAATTTAATGAATGAGAAGTTGCTGTTTATGGATGAGGAAAAAGTTGTCTCTTGAATTGGCATCTACTCTTAGTAAAGATGCTATAAACATTGTTGAAATGTTGATAGAGAACTTATAACATTATGTATACTTAATTGATAAAGCAGTAGCAGGTTTTGAGAGTATTGACTCCAATTTTGAAAGTTCTGCCGTGGGTAAAATGACAAAAAACAGCTTTTCCTGGTCCAAAGCTATGTTGTTGGAAAATAAGAGTCTATCGGTGAGGCAAACTTCATTCAGAAATTGCCACAGCCACTCAGCCTTCAGCAACCACCATCCTCATCAGCCAGCAGCTATCAACATTGAGACAATATTCTCCAACACCCAATGAAGGCTCAGATAATTATTAGCATTTAGTGCCATATATATTTTTTTTAATTTAAGGCATATACATTTTGGGGGATATAAGGATAATGCACACTTAACAGACTATAGAGTAAATGTAACATTCACATGTACTAGAAAACAAAAATATTTTGTAATTCCCTTTACTGTGTATTTGCGTTGTTGCAGTGGTCTGGAACTGAACCTATGTATATTCAGGGTATGCCTGTGTATACGATTTTAGTCCTACTCAGCATGGGCCCTTGGGTTTATGATTTGACTGTTACACTTTAGTTCTTTGCAAATTATCTGCATCTCTTGCTGTAAAAAATAAGCAAATTTTATCATCATTTCTGTTTGACAATCATCAAAGACAGCAGTTGTGAGAACACGACTCATAACAATTAACTTGTATCCCTGAAAATGAAACAGTGACAATCAATATCTTACTATTTCATAAAATAAAATTTTTATGAATTATAGGCAGAGCTTAAAAGTTAATATTGTGGATTCTCACATCTATATGACCCATTTGCAAACTTTCTCAATGAAGTATCTCTACTTTACTTTCAATGGTTTTTAAAAATATAGGTGAGAATTGTTATTAAATCTTTTATAGTTGAATCATAAACAGAAATTATTTCTTTTATGATGAGTAGTTAAACTTATAGAGCTACAAAACATAAAATGGCTGCCAGGGGTTGGGAAGCCAAGAAAAGTACAGTTATAAAGAGGCAGCATGAGAGTTCCTGTGTGAGGATGAACCAATTCTGTATCATCATGTGGGGATGGTTATGGGACTCTACATGTGGTAACATGTCATGGAACTATAGAAAAAAAAAAGGAATGCCTTCAAAAACTGGTGGAAGTGCAGTAGGTTCTGTCATCTGGTTAGGTGCATTTTGTCACTCATTTTCCAATTTTCCTAATCCACTCTACTTGTGTAAGATGGCAACGGTGGAGAAATTGTTATAAGAGGTACCCAGGACTTCTTTGGAATATTTTTGGAACTTCTGTCAGTATTTCAAAATAAGAAGTTTTTTAAAAGTAATTATATTGCTAAGTGGAGAAGAAGATTTTATTGATTTTTTTTCAGTAAATGTTCAGCTAATACCTAACAGAAAGGAAATAATGATGTAATTTATGAAGAGTAAGTCCTGTCAAAATTTAACAGTACATTTTCAATGTAACTTATGACAAGAAGCAGGAAACATTTGTTGAATATTCATTATATTAGCAAGTACTATGCTAAAAGCTTTATAGATTATCTCATTTAATAAAAGAGCCAGAAAAATGGTGGTGCTAGAGCCTCACCAAGGGCTTTCTGGTCTTAAAACAAAACAAAACCCTAGCTTGTGAAGCAGATATTTAAGCACCATTCTTCATGAACCAACTCTAATTGTTATGCCCAGTTATTGGGGCAGCTATAAATGAATATAACTGAGTTCTGAGAGAGAGTTCCTTGAGATCTTAAAAATTAAAAAGAAAATGTCTAGGAACCATCCCGGTAGAATGTGGAGCATGTCTCATCTTGGTTTATTTTATAAATGCTCTATTAAAAATACTTTCCTATCAATTTAGAAAATTAAGGAAAATAATAATGGTCTTATAATAAGAGATATTTTTACTGTACTGTTATGGAGCAATAGGATAATACTATCAACACCTGCAGAATGCTTCCAACTTTTACTAACTCAAGATTAGAGTATGTATGTCAGGGGCTTTCTTTCCAGACATGATATTGCTGGATGCTGGATTGAGGGTACTAAGTATTTATGATTAATCTGTGTCTCTTAAAATATAGATTTTGATCTATGGTCCAAGCTGTCTATTCTGAAACAGTCTCATCTTACTAGGTGAGACTCATTTTACTTAACTTACAAGTACTATAACTTTCCAAAGTTCTCTAGATCTGATACTAAATTCAACTCATTAAGTTCTTCCCAGTCATCAAGGAACACAAGGCATTTATCCCACTTTGCCGCTTGGATTTCCAGAACTAAGTACCATTGGCAGTGGGAGGTGCCAGAGAAGGGTATCTCTCACTCGCTAGATGAAATTTCTGTTTTCATCTTAAGGGCCCAATAAGACTTTCACAGTAGCCCCAATTTATCAAAAAAAAAAATACTTTATTAATTGAAAAGATTCAAACTCTATGTCATTCATCCAGTTATTTATTTATTTAATTTTTGCAGTTTTTGGCCGGTGATGGGTTTCACCCTACTCCTTTGAACCACAGGCACCACCCTTCATTCAGTTTCAAAACAAAAGAATAAAAGAAATTAAACACTTTTCTTAAACTTCAAATAACCCCCAAATTATAAAATAATGATATTAATAACATAATAGTAATGAAAACACAAGGGATATATTGACTTTCAGTGAAGAATTTATTGATTTATTCTACATATTCTGTATAAATGAAAGTTATGTGGTTTGATTTGAAAGCACAATGCAAAACATTTGGCAACCAATTAAATCTTGCTATCATTTATTATTGTTTAACCTTAAGCCATTTTTTTAAAGTTAAATTTTCATGAGGTTAGCTCTTTAAAGTTCTCTGAAAGTAATAACTGTGATCTCATCTCACAGTAAATGTCTAGCATATAAAAGTATATGATGGAGTAATATTTGGAGATGAGATTTATAACTGACTTTTAAAAAATACTACATCAAAACCATTTAAAACTGAATCATTGTATCTCTTCATTCATATTTCCACTGTTAACAAAATTTCTCAATTTCCAATTTTTATTGTTTCTATAACTTATACTGCATAATATATTATATAAATCATTACAAACATTTTATATGTCTATATTCCTTATGTATGTGCATATAACTGATTTTCTTTAAAATACTCAAATTTTTAAAAAATAATTATAATTAAAAAGTAAAGTAATAGCAAGGCTAGAAAATGGTATTTGGGCCAATCCTTCAATAGGCAAATTGACTATCATGTACTTGCTTTAAAGTTTCAGAACATTATGTAGATAACCATGTTTAGGTCGCACAGTGGAGCCAAAGTTATGAAAGTGCCCTTCACCCAGACAGTGTGCATTTTACACATTAGCTGTGAATTTGCCCAGTCCCTCCTCCTCCCTTCCTCCTGCCTGATTTCAGATATGTGTTTTACTTCCATGTGTACACATAAATGTTGATCTCTTAGTTACAGTTTAGCGTCAAGTACATGTGATATTTGTTTTTCTGTTCTTTCAATACTTGACTTAGAAGTGAAACAACCAGTTTCACTCAGGTTGTTACAGAAGATGGCTGAGCACTACTCCATTGTGTACGCAGACGCATAACATGGACCATGTTTTATTAATCCAATTTATTGTGTATTGGTGGGCATTTGAGTTTGTTCCTCCATGTTCATGATTATAATGCTATAAACACTCAAGTATCTGGTATCTTTTGGTTTTGATTTGCATTTCACTGTGGATTAGAGACACCGAGTACTTTTTATGTATTTGTCGTCCATTAGTATGGCTTCATTTGGTAAGTTTCTGTTCGTGTTTTTAGACCACTTTTTAATGGTGTTGCTTGATTTTTTCCTGTTTATTTGCTCAAGTTCTATGTGTGTTCTGGTTATCAGTTCTTAATTGGATTTATAGCATGGAAATATTTCCTTCCATTCTTTAAGTTGTGTATTTACTGCATTGATTGTGTCCTTGACTGTGCAGGAGATTTTTAACTTAAGCTCTGCTCAGAGAGAAATAAAAGGGAGAAATAGAAACTGATATCACACAAATGCAAAACATCATCTCTGAATTCTACAAAAATCTCTGTTTATACACTTGAATTGGAGGAAATAGACAAATTCTTCGAATTTGGATTAATGTGGGAGAAATAAAACTCCTGAACAGACTATTATCAAGTACTGAAATTGAAGCAGCAATAAAAATCTTCCAATAAAAAAGCTCCCAGACCAGATGATTTCACACCCAAATTTTACCAAACCTTCAAAGTATACCGCAGAAATAATCCACA
>CAUYQV010183395.1:0-25541 GCA_963574575.1 Galagoides demidoff
GAGAAGAGGGAGAGGGAGAGAAGGAGGGAGAGGGGGAGAGAGAGGAGGGAGAGAGAGAGGAGGAGGGAGAGAGAGAGGAGGAGGGAGAGAGAGGAGGGAGAGAGAGAGGAGGAGGGAGAGAGAGGAGGGAGAGAGAGAGAAGGAGGGAGAGAGAGAGAAGGAGGGAGAGAGAGAGGGAAGGAGGGGAAGAGAGAGAGGAGGGAGAGAGAGAGAGGAGGAGGGAGAGAGAGAGAGGAGGAGAGAGAAAGAGAAGGGGAGAGAGAGAGAAGAGGGAGAGAGAGAGGAGGAGGGAGAGACAGAGAGAGGAGGAGGAGGGGAGAAAGAGAGAGAAGGAGAGGGGAGACAGGTGCCCATGGCTCATCAGTTTCCAGACTCATCCCTGTCTCTGCTCCTGGGCTCCTAGCTGCTCACTGATCTGGCCCAGGCTGTGCCCAGGGTCCTGGGTTGAGGTCTGGGGGTGAGTCAGATGATGACCTAAGAACATTACCACTGAGCCTTCTTCGAGTCTGACCACAGCAGAGAAGTTTCTGGAACCCTACCCTGAAAAATCCAGAAGTCGGGTCTTATTAATTTCTTTTGATAGTACTCAGGAAATAAAATTTGGATAAGTCTAAGTGATAGCATTTACTTTGATTTGAGAAATGTTAGTTCCCTGGGTGTATGAGGAAAACTTGCACAGATGCAGAAGAGAGAGAAGTTTAACATTAATTATTATGGTGCTGCATGAGTATTAGACTAGGACCTGAGCCCCCAGCAAGCTCCAGGGGGACAGGCATCCCTGGCAACTGGTCTCAGAGGACTGGGCAGCGGCTGGATCCTCCAGTCCTAGGATTCATTTCTCAGTAGAAGACAGTGGTGTTCCCCAGAAAGGCACGTGACTATAGTCTGTCGTAAAGGACACACAACATGAATGGTAGGAAGGATTGTAGGGATGAAAATCATTCCCCGAACGTGTTGGGCTCTGAGTCGGGGGTAGTCTGGGCCAGGAGAAGAAGACTCCCCAGTGAGAACTGGGGAGCAGCTGGGCAGGCTCTGAGCCCAAAACCTGGAGAGAGGTTCAGGAGAGAAGAGGCAAAGTACAAAGTGACAGACGGACCAGCAGGGCCAGTCCCATGTCACACAGCTGCAGAGTGCTTCTTTGTGGACAGATGTACACAGCCAGACGGTTATGTGTGAGAACTCATCCTAGATATAGTACTATAGATGCCATTGCTGAATGTCACTGTGGTCACCAGATGGCCAAGGGCAGCACCTCCAAGGTGACCCCGTGATATTTAGCAATGAGGTAGCCAGCACTTTTTTTTTTTTTTTGAGACAGAGTCTTACTTTGCCACCCAGGGTAGAATGCCGTGGTGTCACTACTCACAGCAACCTCAAACTCCTGGGTTTAAACAATTCTCTTGCCTCAGCCTCCCGAGTACCTGGGACTACAACGACAGCTATTTTTTTTTTTTTTTTGAGACTAACTCTTGCTCAGGCTCAGATTGGTCTCGAACCTGTGAGCTTAGGCAGTCCACCTGCCTAGGGCCTCCCAAGTGCTGGGATTATACATGTGAGCCACTGTGCCTGGCGGCATCTAACACTTTTCCTAAGATGAGTTCATGAACTTAATTGTCCAAACTTGTACAACATCTGTGTGGATGTTCCCTTCGCCAATTCATAATTGTTTAAATGCAAAAATTAAAGCAAAATCACAAAGCCCCAAGCCAATGGCCTGGCTACTTTGGTCTGTATTTCTGTGAGTTCCTCTAAGGCACCAGCCCCTGCCAGGCCCGCAGTCACTCTCGGCCGCACTCATTCCTACCTCCAGCCGGTCCCCAGGGCCCTTGGGGGCCGCAGCACCCCCTAGACAGCTGTGTGCTCCCAGCTGGCTCAGTTCTCCTTACAGCTCAGGCACTGTGCTAAGGACCCCAGGAAGGCAACCTGTCCCTCATAATGACCATATGGCTTTAGTTTTAATAATAGCCTCATTTAACAGTTTAGAAAACTGTAAAGGTGTTTGTGGAGAGACGCCAGGATTCTCACTCTAATCTACTTGAATTCAAGGGGACTGAGCTTTGCCATCCCCCCACAGTCTCCCATGGGTGCTCTCACCTCCTGTCTCTATCCCTGGAACCACTGCCCCTCACCCCACACCTTGTCCTAACCAGGTATCTCGCGTTGTGCCTGAAGTCTGCCCTCCCCCAGCCACACTGCCCCAGGAACATCTTCCCTGCAGGCCTCCCTGTGTAGCTCCTCCAGGGAGCCTTCCCCATGCTCTGCTCTTGGGCATCACAGCTCCCCAGGAGGCATCTCTCCCAGCCTCACTGCACTATTGCACGTCTCTGAGAAAGACTTTCCTGCCAGGAGAGCTGTTCCTCAGTAAAATGGGCTGGTTTTTATAAAGCTAGGCAGCTTCATCATTGGAAGCTGTGAAGTATGCATCAGAGGTATCGACAGGGACTTCCTGGCATTGAGGGTGGAGGCTGAAGCCTCTTCTAGTTAAGAAGATTCTGGGGTCTCAGATCCACCCACCATGACTGACTATGACTTCAAACAGGCTCTGGGTTCTTATTGCAGGAGCAGAGTGCCTTGGGCTGGGACTGGGTAAGAGAGGGCTCAGTAAGGTTATCAGGTGAACATAGCATGAGTGAGGGCCCTGGTCCTCTGTGTCTTAGCCCTCTTCCAGGGGAATCCAACCTGCAATGTAGACAGCATGAATCCATGTCCATGCAGTTGGCTCCCAGAGCCCATGTTGGTAGAAGCTGGTGTCAGTGCACTTTTGGAGAACAGGATACTATATTAGTCAGGGTTCTCCAGAGAAACAGAACCAACAGGACATATGTAAATACAGTGGAACCTCTGTAAGTTTGCCACCCAAGACAATAAACTGGTGAACATTCATATAGAGGTTGTCAACATAAGGAACTAGGCCTACTGAACTGATATGTAACTAGGTCAACTTAAGGAACCAGTCAACTACAGAGATTCTACTGGGTATAGAAGAGAAGGTTTATTATAGGACACAGCTTACATGATTATGGAGGCTGAGAAGCCCTGCAATCTGCTGTCCACAACCTGAAGACCCAGGAGAGCTCGTAATGTAACTGCCAGACTGAGGCCAAAGGCCAGGAACACTGATGTCAGAGTGCAGGAGAAAATGGATGTCCCATCTCAGGAAAAAAGAGAGAATTTGCCCTTCCTCTGCTTTTTTGTTCTATTTGGGTCTTATAGGGATTGGATGGTACCTTCCCATACTGGTAAGAGTAGGTCTATGTTGTTACTCAGTCTGCTGGCTCACATGCTAACCTCTTCCGGAAACACCCTCACAGATGCACCTGGAAATAATGTTTCACCAGCTATCTGGGCATCCCTTAGCTCAGTTAAGTTGACACATAAAATTAACCATCACAGGCAGTTAGGATACACAGGTTAATAAAAGATCCTGGGACACAAAAAAGGTGAGGCAGCCCTAGCTATGCCTGGCAAGTGTGTAAAGAAGCCCTTATCACTCTAGTTGTAGTGAGGGCATGTGTGTCTGGGGAGACAGAAGGGGAGAGTGGAAACCGTGAGATGTTCCAGTGAGAATCTCCAAGGACTCAGTATCTTAAGGCAAAACACAGGCAGTGCCACCACCTCACAGTTCTAATATGGCGTCGGTTGTAGAGCTATGTAACCACATCTTGGACAAAGTTTCATGCCACCTCTTTCAACTGGTCTTGGAAAATATTAATTTTCAGAGAAAAAAAAAGAAATAGGAAAAATATCCAAGTCATTGTTCATATACTTCCCTTGATCCAGGGAAACAAAATCATCAGACTTTTGCCATGGTAAAGACAATTTCATGACAGTGACAAGTTTCCAACAAATCTTCTAGAGTTTCTGTGGGGCAGGAGCAAGAATGGGCCAGAGAAGGGCTCCGGGTGCTTCCTGCCCTGACTGCCCCCCGCCCCCCTTCTTGGAGCCTTGGGAGGGAGAGGCCACTCATGGCACATAACTACTTTTTCTTCAGCTAAATTGGCTTGAGACTTTTGTTTTCAAATCTGAGATATTTTTGGATGTCTAAGGATGGAAAAAATGCACGTTCTGTTTTTCAGATACTCACTCATGCCCTGTTTTGTTTAATTTCTTAGAAACTCAAAAGTTGTGGCCTGTGATGTGGGGAGGCCCTAGGCCCAGGAAGGTGCCCAGGAGTAGGCTCGTGAGGGGATGGGGAGGGGACTAGGTCGAAGCTGGGTGTCCAGAGGCTGCCCTGCATGGACCGAAGGACGAGGTGGTGTTTGGGGGGGGTTCAGCTACACAGGCTAATGCAGAACGCATGGGAATACCGGAGTCTGGTTTTTCTCCTTTCTCCGGATGCTGCCACTGCATAAAAGGACACCCAAGTCACAGTTGTTCCAGAAACAAGGGTGTGGTCAGGCATCCCTCCCCCCTGCTGCCCCAGGGAGAGCAGCAGAGTGGGTGGGGCCATCTGGCTTGGGTGGGGGTAGCAGGAGATTTTAGGAGCAGCTGCCTGATAGAGCCACAGAGAAGCCCAGCCCTGCAAAGCCTTCCCAACTGCAAGCTCTCGGTACACTGAACAGCATTAGGTCCTGCACACAGGTGTCCTAACACCTCGTGAAGTTCAGATTCATTTAGTCATTCAGCCAGCATGGATTTGGGCACTGTGATGGGTACCATGATGCAAGCTAAATAGCACACGAATGGCTCCAGGTCTGAAGGTCACCATAGTCTAGTGGAAGGGACGTAGGAAAAGAGACGACTTGGTGCAATTGACTGAGCAGATGGGATGAGCAGGCAGCTGGGAAGAAGTTAAGAGTAGCTTGGAGGCCAGATGGCCCTAGGTCCTTTTCATGTTCTGCCTCCAAGTTACCTGGGCTTTGGGAGCCAATCATAGGATGGGCCTCACCCCCTTCTCTAGGTCAGCTGGCTGTGACCTCCTCCCCACCCTGCCTTATGGCCTCTTTCCTGGTACCTACACAGTTCTCCCCCTCCTCTTCAACTGGTGTCTCCTAGAGGGCAGGAAAATGTCTGCCCCTTCTCTGAGAGCCTGGAGCCTGGGGCTTGGGGCTCCTGAAGGCTTTGCCTCAGGGAATGAATGAGGGCGAGCTGGGTCTGCAGGAGACACAATGTTACCTTCCCTAGCCTTGCAGGGCTTGTTCCAAGTCTTGCGGAGCAGCTCCTGTCCCTCCCTGTATGGTGGGAGTAGAAGTGGAATTGGAGCGCTGCGTTTGCAGCATGAAAGGATTCTGGTTGGCTGCAGGTCCCCTCCCTGGGCCAGACCACTCTGGATCTTGAGCTTCAGTTTCTGTTGTGTGCTTTTAAAAGTGATTTCAGGAATGATTTTTCTTTTCTTCTTTTTTTTTTTCTTTAGATAGAGTCTCACGTTGTCACCCTCAGTACCATGGGATCTCAGCTCACAGCAACCTCAAACCTCCAGCTCAAGCAGTCCTCTTGTCTCAACCTCCCAAGTAGCTGGGACTATAGGCGCCTGCCATAACACCTGGGTATGTTTCAGAGCTCGGGTCTTGCTCTTGCACAGGCTTGTCTTGAGCCAGCCTCCAGAGGGCTAGGATACAGGAGTGCCTGGGACGATATTTCTTGCTCCCTTCCTCACCATCCTAGAAAAGCCTGGTTTTCCCTCCTTCCCCATCTTCCCTGCGGGGTGGGGTGGGGTGAGGTGGATAGGGCGTTCAGTTCTTGAATCAGAACAGCTCTTAGTAATTGCTGGATCAGGACTGATCCCAGCCCTGTTCCTGATGGAGGCTGAGACCATTATCTTTACACCGCAGAAGAAACCCGCATCCCTCTTCCGCAGGATGGGGGAGGGGCCGTTTCCCTGTAAATGTCCCCAGGCTGAGATGCGGAGGAAACTTTTTGTAACCTCCCCAGAGGAGCAGCCCCTCTGGTTTCTGACAGAGAGCCCTTCAAGAGCGTGTTGTCTATTCCCCAGATTTCACAAATGGCTGAACTGAGGCAGAGGGATTGAGGCAGGGCCATCTGAATCTTGGGGATGGACAAGGTCTTTCCTGCTCTTAGAACCTTTCTGCTTGGGTCTTGTGTACCCTTGGGCTGTCTAAATTCTGCTCATTTTAAGAAGACTTATAAAGTCTCTCCGACCCCCTCCCTCCATTAACCAGACCTGACAAGGGCTGTCAAGGTCCCTCGGGCTTTAAAGCCCTGGCTGTGCCATTTTTTGTATACACAGCCGCCACCAGACTGTAAGCTAGAGGAGGGTGGGTAGCTTTTGCTCTTGGAGAACGCCGGAACCGTAGCGCTGAGTAAAAGAGTAGTCTGGCTGTGCAGGAACCAGGACTTGAACCTGGAGCCCAGGTACTCTTTCACTGCCCCGGAAACCTGCGAATCTCCACAACCCTGAAACCTGGGCTGCTCAACGGGTCTAATTCCTGGACCCCATCACAGCCAGCGAAGGGAGGTCCCGGGGGGCAAACTGGCAGGGCAGAGTGCCCTGGCGACCTGCGCGTGGACGCGCGCCCATAGTTGGGGTGAGAGGCCAGGTGACTTGCCGGGCCCCGGGCGCGGGCGCGGGCGGTGGCGATTGCCGGCGCCGCCTCGAGGGGGCCCTGCCGCGGGCGCCGGCCGCCAGCCAGGAGGACGGGCCCGCCCGCGCGCTGCTCGGCGCCCAGCCTCACTGCGGCCATCGCCCTGCCGGACCGCGCCGCGGCTTCCCCAGGTACTGGGGCCGGGGGAGGGAAGGAAGCGGCCACGCGCCGCCACCGCCTTTGTTTCGGTCCCGGAGCGGACGTTTGCGCCCTGGGCGCGGGGACGAGGCTCCGGACGATAAGGGATCTGGAGCTGGGGCGCAGAAAGTGGGGTCAGAGCCCGGGGGTGGGGGGTGGGAGGGTGTCGGGAGATAGGGGTGCGGGACCAGACTGGGCTGGGGAGACTGTGACTGGGGCGCGCGGGGACTAGCGCTGAGAGTGGGCGGGCACAGGGTTTGGGGCGCGCACAGAGGACAGGGTCTTGGCTGGAGTCCTAGGACAGGGGCTGGGGCGCGGGCTAACTCGGCCGGAATCTGGGGACTGGGGCGCTGACTGGCAACGCCAGGGAGAGAAGTTGGGGCCCCGGCTGGCTCAGACCGGACCAGGACCGCGGGCTGGGGCCGGAGCGGCACTTTTGCGATCGCGGTCGGGGCTGGGCGGACTTCGCTCCCTGGGACGCCGTCCGGGAATGCAGGGTGGAGAGCTGATCTGGGGGCTGCAGTGAGCAGGCTCAGGACCCCTCTCCCGCTTTCTGGGCAAACTTCCTGGTGCGTCAGTCTCTTTCCCTTTCCCTTTGGTGGGTGGGAGGCAGGGGGTCCCTCCGCGCCCCTTGCCTTTTCTGTGAAGGAAGAACTGGGGGTGTCCAGGCCGGGGCCACCTGTGGCACGTGTCTCCTGGCACGCCGGCGCTGTCGTTGACAGGCTAGAGGAGGGAGGGTCCCGGGCACTCTAGGGGTCCCTGTGCTGGTGCAGCGCCGCGGCCTGACGAGTGAGCCTGGAGCCCTTTGCTTGGAGTGAGTGATTTGGGAATCTTTGTGGCGGGAAGAGACTCAGGAGCTCTACTAGCTTTCTTCAGACAGTGCGGGGGCGGGGGGGGGGTGACCTAGACTCTCCTACGTGGTTGAAAAATAGAAACCGCCCTCCAGGGTGCGGGGTCTGAAGAGAGCGCCCGCCAGGGTGGTCAGAACCCACTGGGAAGCCCCCAGGCTCTCCGGAGGCCCATCCACACAATTTGATCTTCTGAGATGATTTTTCCCTAATTTTTTTCATTACCTGCTGCATGATTCTAGCAGATGCTTAGAATGCACTGAAGAGTGTGAACGCAGAAATTGTCACTGTATTGGCAGGGACTAACCCTTTGACTTTTGGTGTATTTTCTGGAGGCTTCTGGTTTGTGCATATTCATTTTGTAAAGTGCTTTAGTTCTTTCCCTTTTGAACGAGGTTTGCGTGTCCTTGTGACTTTAAGTTCTTCCCTCTTTGGGGCCTGCAAGGTTATATTTGCAAATCAATCAACCAACAAGTATTAAGAAAGGCTTTTCTGTGCCGAGGCCTTCAGGGCCAGGGAGGGGGTGGGTAGTCACCACAGCTGGAGGGTGGAAACTCTGAGATCTAGGTATACAGGGCTGGGCCGGGCCCCAGATCTCAGGGCATGAAGAGGTGAGTGGGAGCTGGGACTAGGCCAGCCAGACTCCTGACCTCTAACAAAGTAATACTGACCTCAAAGAAAAAGTAGTACTTGGGACTCTGAGGAGTGCTGAGTGTTTGCTTGTGCTAAATGCTTTGCATGCATTAATTTCATCTCACTCAAGTAACAGCCCCTGGAGGGAATTGGGATTATTACCCCATTTTACAGGTGAGCAAACTAAGGCAAAGAAAGGCCAAGTAACTTGTCGAGGATGATGAAACACAGTGGTGCAGCCCAGGATTCCTGGACAGGACTGGGGCTCTGGAGCCCTGATCCTGGTTGCTGCAGCTGCACGGGCGGTGATCAGATCCTAACGCATGTCCAGACAGCAATTCCTCAGGGAGGCTGCCAAGGCTATCAGCAGCTCAATTGAATTATTTCTTTAAAAACCACCTAGAAGATGGAAAAAGTAGTACCCTCAGGGAACTGCCTATTCCTGCAAGCAAATTGATGGGGCTTTACAAAATGTCTCTGTGGCACCTAATGTTTTGAAATTGAGCTACCTGTAGATGTGATGCTGCCACCCCAGCTAAAGGTCAGAAGGTCAAAACATGTTCCTGGGCTGCAGGAGGTGCTGCTGATGGGGAAGCAGAGATCTGAGGAGGAGGCAGCGAGGCAAGAACAGAGAGCAGTAGAGGCTGTTCTGGGAGTTGCCATTGGTCTGGGTCCAGGACTCTGCACATGAGGACCCATTTTACAGATGAGTAAAATGCCAAGAAAATCTCTAAAGTCCAGGAGCAATTGGGGATCTGAATGGGCCTGTGTCCCTTCCCTGGGCGCAGTTTGTTCTGAACTATCCATGTCCAGGGGCAAGCCTCTTGTTCCCTCACATGACTCTGTGTGTGAACTTACAAGGTGGTGGTGGTGGTGGGTGGGGTGCTGGGCATCCCAACAAGAGAACTCTGGGCCTTTCTGTGGGCAGAAAGTTAGTTTATATCCCTGCCACCTTCTAGGAGGTCAGACTTCTGCTGACTTAGTGTCCTGGCAGTGCTCTTAGAATTGAGGTGCTGTGGCTTCCTTACAGTGACCCCCAAGTATTTTTCAGAGAGGGGGCTCTGGTTTGTGGGTCATTGTTTTTTTCTTTTCTTTCTTTTGTGTGAAACAAAGCCACACTCCTGTTACCTTGGGTAGAGTGCCCTAGCATCATAGCTCACAGCAACCTCAACCTCCTGGGTTCAAGTGATCTTCCTGCCTCAGCCTCCTGAGTGGCTGGGATTAAGGCTCCCGCCACAACACCTGGCTAGTTTCTCTATTTTTAGTAGATATGGGTCTTGCTCTTGCTCAGGCTGCTTTTGAACTCCTGAGCTCAGGTGATGCACAGCATCAGCCTCTCAGAATGCTAGGATTGTAGGGGTGAGCCACCATGCTCAGCTTTGTGGGTTAGCTCTGTGCAGCCCGAGCTTCGGAGGGATGGATGGGTCTGGACTGATGCGCTCAGGAGATGCATGGATTATGGCTCTCCCTTCCTGTAGGACCCCTTCCTTGGGACCATGGTTAACCTGGAGTCATCAGCTAGTCCCTCCCAAGGGGAGACTGGAGTGACCTGGAGCCAGCCCCGGCTGTCCCTGCTGAGCTAGAATGAGGGGTTCTGGTTAGTCTGTTAAGTAGGAATGTGGATAACTTAGAGGTGTCTTTGTTCCTCACAGACAGCAGGAGTGTTAAAAATAATCAAGACACAGAACACTGTTACTTCTTTTAACCCTCACCGTGAATCGGAGGGGATGTTGTGTGGCCCTGTAATGGGGATCTCTACATGGAATGGGTATTTCAAGGGCTGACTGTCGCCTGCAAGGGATGTTGTTTCCAGTCTGCCTCACTGCTTCCCCCACATGCTGCCAGGCGTGGGTGAACTTCTCTTGGATTCAGGAAGCGTTTTGAATGTTGGTGTCTGTTGTGTCCTCTTACAGACAGACATTTGTCCCATTGCACTGTTGGTTCTTTGTTTCTTGTAAAAGCAGAAAACTAGATTCTGCACTTTGTTGCACTTTTGTTTGTGCTGTGTGAATCAGGAGCGTGTTCTGTGCAGGCCCACAGTTGCAGTGTGGGCATGGCGGGATATGGGGCTCAGCGTGGGGTCCCTGGAATTGCCTTTGATGTCCACAGGTGGGGCCTCCTTGAGGGCTGCCTCCTGCCCTGCTGTGTGCTCTCAGGGGACCTTCCCTGCACCTGGCACTGGCCCAGCAGTGCCTCAGGCCTCTCACTTGGTGACCCAGGCCTCCACTGGGGTCTGCCTCTGCTGAGCAGGAGCAAGAGACCAGTGAGGGTGACCAGTGGTTGAGGCCATCAGCTTGGGCTTGAAGCACAGAGCCAGGGAGCAGCCCTCAGAATGCACCACTGTGCCAAGAAGGGGACCCTTCCCGATGGTCATCATAGTGACCCTGGACACTTAAAAAGAATTATGCTGATTTCCTAAAAAAAAAAAAAAAAAGGCAGTAATCTAGTATTAATACGTTTTGCCTCAGATAGGCAAAATGAATGAATGAATGGAAGATTATGATGAAGGAGTCTATGTCAGTATCTAGACTGACATTCTAAATATCTAGAAAATTTAAGGGTGCACTGTTGGTTCTTTGTTTCTTGTAAAAGCAGAAAACTAGATGACCTGCTTTTGAACAATTTGTTCTGCATCCCGCAGTGTTTTTAAAAAGTCCCAATTTTTGGAAAGAACTCAGGACAAGCTAGGGAAAGGCAGGACAAGCTAGGGAAAGGCGGGCTGCTGAAAAGCTTAATGTAACTCCATTTGGGAATGAAGAGGTTAATGAAACTTCATTTGGAAATGAAAAGGCTAATGTAAACTCCCTACTCCCTTCCTGGACAAGGTGGCCCAGGTGGACCGGAGCCCTACTCCTTTGAGCCACAGGCGCCGCCCTATACGTAATTTTTTTTTAATGTATTATATTTGTAAATTATACTTATGTTGAAATTTAAAAAAATGTATTACAGTACTATTTTTGTGTTCTATGAAAATTTTTCTTGCTCCATATAGACCAAATTTTTAAAGTTTTAATTAGGAAGCCCGCCCCACCCTCTACCTCCTGGTCAATGGTGTCCCGCTTTACCAATGTTAAAATCTGGTCACCTTAAGAAAATTCCTTCTGGTAGATCATCCCCTGATTCCTGATCATGCCAGGGAGGTGTTCCTCAGAGCCACCCTCTAGGAGCGAGAGAACTCTTTCTATGTCTCCACTCCACAGAAGCCCTGAGAATCCCCAGCTCACAGCCTGCTGGGTGGCCCAGTGACATGGCTAAGAATGCCTTCCTTTCCTGCTCTGTCCCCCTTGCTGGTCAGGCATGTATCTATCTATCGCCCACAGACCTTGCATTAATTCTCTTGTCTTCCTTCTTGGAAGAGGGTGTGAGCTTAAGTAACTTTTCCCTGTTGGGGGATGGCAAGTTCTGGATTTGAATCCAGATCTGTCATGGATTTGAGTTCTTGCTAAGACTTGGGCTGTGTGGCCCTCCCCCCCCCCCACCAACCCTTGGCACAGCCCCTGCTGGAGTGGCAGGTCCAGGCTTGGGAGCTGTGGCCACCTGCTGTCCACATGGCCAGGGTGCCTGCCCAGCTGCTTCCTTGCACAGGCTGCCTGCCTTTACTCCTCTTCCTTCCCCTCTGCTCTAATTATGGCCCATGTTGAATCGCTGCCCTTCCTCTTCCTCTTCCTCTTCACTTTTGGGGACAGATATTAGCATTTAATACATCCTCTGCAGGCCTGCCTTCACGCCTGCTTTTAAGATATCAGAAGACGTCTTCAGGAATCTCTCTTTCGGCTTCTCAGGTGGCAAACTCTTGGCGCCCAGAGTATCAGAGCGGATGCCCTGCTAACTATTGCCAGAGCCGCTCTCTGCCTTGCCACCCTCTGCTCCTGGCATTGGGGGACACTTCTAGGTGGACTAAAGGGTGTCACGTACCCTCATTGTGTCTTGGCAGTAACAGAATGTGACAGGGCGCCTCTTGTGTGTAGAGTTTATGAAACAGCTCATGAAAAGTAGAAACCGATTCCCTGATGGTTTGAATTCACCAGAATGCGCTTGTTGGAATAGTGAGAGAGCGCTCTGGGACGTGGCTGGCTGGGCTGAGGCTGTTCAGTGCTGTCTGCAGTTGCTTTTCTTTTTATAGGAGAGCCGGGGCCCTGCTCCTGGGACCCGGAGCCAGAGCCGGAGCTGATTACTTCTCACCAGAGGATTTAGGAATCCACACTCTCCCTGTTACCCTGCAACACAGCTGCAGTGCGTAGCATTTCACTTACTTGGAGCTGCACAATAAATGGTGCAGGCCCACATCTGGCTGGCTGAGTGGGTGGCGAGTGGGCCCTGGGGCCACACAGGGCCATTAGGGAGGCTGTCTGCGACCCCGCCCGTGCACATTCCTCCATGAACAAAGGGTTTCCGTAGCCTGGCTCTGGCATTTTTCTCCATTGTGTAATCCATCACCTTTCTTAGAGAGTTCCCTGGGCGCCCATCCCTCTCACTACTAACTATTTGGGAGGCAGATCAAAAGTACGTTTAGGCTAAGAGACAGAGAAATAGGCCAGGCTGTCGCATCCCACAAACCTGTGGCAAAGCTGCTCCTCGTCCCCAAGACGTTTTCCACGTCACTGTGAGGGTCTGTGTCATTCCTCACCTGTAGCCTGGGGATGTCGTGCCTCCATAGGTCCTGAGCCTGGGTGTGTGGGGTGCTGTTTTCCTGGTGTCCCTCCCTGCTTGCTGGCTCCAGGCCCACTGCTCCATTGGTCCAGCTGAATTTCCATGGCCCCAGGGGCCTGAAAAGCTCCTGTGGTCTTGCCGGAGAACCACTTTCCCATTCTTGGAGGGAGGCTCTGAGTGCACTGGATGACACAGAGGAGGCAGGTGTGATAGATGAGCTTGTCTCGGATTGGGGACAGGTGTGTTTCCAGTTTGTCTCCTGTGGAAAGACCTGCAGAGGCCAGTGGTGGGAGGTGGAGGAGAGGGGGCCTGTGTACACATGTCTTGGCAGGGCTGGGTGCTAAGGGAGGCAAAAGGGGCTCTAAGCTGGTTAGGAATGCATTTTTCTCTTGTCCTGCACCCGAGAGGGCGCGGCATTCATAATCTATTACTCAGGGAATAGCTGAAGGCTCTTAAGTAACGGAGTGTCTTTTTGCTCCCCAACTTGCTTTTTGACCATTTTTCTATAAAATATTTTTCATGTAATACGGATGTGTTCATTGTAGACTTGGAAAAGATAGAAAAATGCTCAAGGAGCAGGAAAAATTTCTTCCTAATATCACCATCCCAGAGGTTAATATTTTATTTTATTTGTTTATTTTTATTTTTTTGAGACAGTCTCAAGCTGTCACCCTGGGTAGAGTGCTGTGGTGTCACAGCTCACGGCAACCTCTAACTCTTGGGCTTAGGCGATTCTCTTGCCTCAGCCTCCCAAGTAGCTGGGACTACAGGCATCCGACACAATGCCCGGCTATTTTTTTTTTTTTTTTTTGGTTGTAGTTGTCATCATTGTTTGGTGGGCCGGACTGGATTCGAACCCGCCAGCTCCGGTGTCTGTGGCTGGCGCCCTAGCTGAGCTACAGGCATTGTGCCAGAGGTTAATATTCTAACCAGATGTTTTCTGTGCTTTTTTACCAAGCTGAGGTCATACCATATGTATTTATTTTGCATCCTGCACTTTAAAATCAGTGTGGCAGCATAAGCATTTCTCAATCTTTATTATTTATTTATTTTTGAGACAGAGTCTTAAGCTGTCGCCCTGGGTAGAGTGATGTGGCATCACAGCTCACAGCAACCTCAAACTCCTGGACTTAAGCAATTCTCTTGCCTCAGCCTTCTGAGTAGCTTGGATTACAGTCACCCACCACAATGCCCGGCTATCTTTTTGGTTGCAGTTGTCATTGTTGTTTAGCAGGCCCTGGCCGGGCTGGAACCCGCCACCCTGGGTGTGTGTGGCGGGCGCCCTGCCGACTGAGCTACATGTGCCACCCACATTTTTCAATCTTTAAATAGCTCTACACAAACACCACTACTAGTGTCAAGTGTCTGCCCTTCACTGTTTGTCATTTACGTCCTGTGTCATCCTTGCACGTAGACCTCAGGGTTATCCCAGCTAGTGGTATACTTGGAAGGACTTCTAGCAGGCTCGTGGAGGTCAAAGAACACAATTTTTTTTTATTGTGGCATAATGCACGTGACATGAAGTGTATCATTTTACCCATGTTTAAGTGTACAGCTCCATGGTGCTGAGTGTGTTCAACCTGGCCTTGCAGTCATCATCACCCTCCATCTCCAGGACACTTTTCATCTTGCAGGACTGAAGTTCTGTACCCATTAAACTCTTAACTCTCTATTCCTTCCTCCCTCAGCCTCTGGCAACTACCATTCTGTTGTATTTCTTTTTTCTTTTTTTTTTTGAGACAGAGCCTCAAGCTGTCCCCCTGGGTAGAGTGCCTTGGCATCATAGCTCACAGCAACCTCAAACTCCTGGGCTCAAGCGAATCTCCTGCCTCAGCCTCCCAAGTAGCTGGGACCACAGGCGCCCACCACGATGCCCACCTTTTTTTTTTTGGTTGCAGCCATCATTGTTGTTTGGTGGGCCTGGGCTGGATTCGAACCTGCCACCTTAGGTGTATGTGGCTGGCACCTTAGCCACTTGAGCCACACACACTGAGCCCATTCTGTTGTATTTCACTCTCCATAATGTCCTCAAGTTGATCATGTTGTGCAGACTTTTGTGTTTCTCAAAATTTTTGTAATGACCCATGTGTGGGTCAGAATTTCCCTGTTTTTTTTTTTTAAGGCTGAATAATGTTCCTCTATGTGTGTTCATTTTGTGTATGTGTGTATCCTGGAGTTTGTTTATCCATGCATCTATTGATGGGTACTTGGGTTGCTCCCACCTTTTGGCTATTGTGAGTAACGCAATGAACGTGGGTGCCCCGTCTCTGCTTTCAGTTCTGTGTATATGCCCTCACAAGTGAGTACGTGGTTTTTTGGAGCCCCTTGGTATATATGGGCCAAACTGCAGGTGAGATGTGTGCTCCCTGGTTCCTCACGGGGTACACCCTCTGTCCCTAAGTATGGCTGGGTTGTGGCCCACAGGGTAAAACCAGGCCCGCAGGAAGAGGAAGAGGGAGGCTTCTTACTGAGCTATTTTGACAGATTGTGTAAACTCAGTGATTAATGGATTGAGAAAGCAGGAAGAATGTCTTTTATTTAAAAAAAAAAAAGAGATTTTGGGGTTGCTTGGTTTTATTTTCAATTAAAAGGGCCTGATTTTGTTTCTGGAGAATGGTTTTAATTTGGATAAATGGTTCAGTCTGGGAGCCTCATGCCAGCGCCTATGATCTATGAGTGTAATTACTCCGGGTTTCCGCGGCTGCTTTTCTGAGGGAACAGCCCGGAACCCGCTTGCTTTCGTTTGGCTCTGCAAATGGCGATGAAGGCCCCCCAGGCGCTCGGAGGGAGGCAGGTTTTCTGACCAGCGCCTGAAGCCTGCCAGGCCAGGAGTGGCCAGGCCAGCAGTGGCCAGCCCAGAGACCATGGCTGTAATGCCCTCCTGGGCTGATGCTGGTTAATTTCTGCCCCCTGAGAATCTGTTCACAATTCCAGGTCAGGAATGACCATAAACAGGCCTTCTCTTTCCCTCTTGGAACACCTTGAACCAAAATGACTGGCATCTTTTCTCACATGGACATCTGCAGAATCGGTCAGCTACGGGGTCATGAGGAGAGAGACTCATCTTACATTCCCCACAGTTCCTTGAAACTCCCTGGCCAAGGTGGGCAGAGGGCTGCTCTGTGGGGGTGGTCAGCCAGAGCTGCCTTCTGATGGGGAGGCTGGGTATAAGGAGGTGAGGGAGTAAATCTGGGGGGCTTTGGGGAGCAAAGAGCTGCCTGGTGTGAGCTCTGGAGTAGCAGAGGCTATTTGTAGAAGGTGAAGGGGAATAAAAAGCCGAGACAGGGCGTTGACTTCCATGCTGTTTATAACAACAGGGCTTATAGATCCTCATCAACACCCATGACCTAGTGGGAGCAAATGTGGGGGTAGCAGGCGGGTCCCTAGGGTGGGAGTGGAAATAGTCTGCCTTGAGATTTCCAGGATTGCAGCCTGCAGAGAGAGGACAGGTTTGCTCAATGAGGTGGATGAAGAATTACTGAGCTAGAAGATACTGCCTCCTGGTTTGTGGCGGGGTGGTGGGCTCCTGGGCCCCCAACAAAGGGTGTTTTAGCATAGGGAATAATAAAGGTACTTGGTTGGGGTCTTGGAGGAAAATCAGGGACAACTCTAGGACTCGGGGTCAGGGTCCCCTTTCCTAAGGAAGGGCTAGTGGGTGAGCCTCGTCTCTGGAGGTCTAGCCTGCACTGGGACACATAGCTTGGAAAGTGCTTTCCCGAAGCCTGGGCCACACATGATCCTTGATTTCTGGGACTGGTCTGGTGGCACTTCCTGTATATCTCTGGAGACCTTTCTTGTTTCCCATAGGAAAGACTGTAATTTTTAGCTAGATTATCCTGATAGGAAATTGGGTGAGATAGGTAGGTAGCCAGCAACACGGAGCTGATAGATGTTGTTCTTTAATCCCCAACCTGTACTGAAGTAGGAATAACCCAGAATACACATCATCGGTAAGAGCACACTGCACTGTTATGGCACTTAGTTTATTGTAGATAGAATAGAATGGCCTGATCGGTGTTCGTACCCTTTTAAAAGGCTTGCTATTCTCACTGTGACAAGGCACGGGATCCTTTTTATTCTTCCCTCTAGGAATTAGAAGCACAGTGGTAATTATCATGCTGATGGCTTTCCCAAACCTGTGTCCCATCCCAGCATTCCTGTATTTGTGTGTCTTCTCCACGTTAATGACTGCAGTGACTTCTAGAACTCTCTTCCTAGACAGCGTGCTCTGCACAGCCCCCTAGTCCAGTGGTTATCAACTTTCCTAATGCTGGGGCCCTTTAATACGTTTCTGTGGGTCATGACCCACAGGTTGAGAACCGCTGCCCTAGTCCCTCAGTTGCTCCCTGGCTACCCTGGGGACGCCAGCACCTGTGGGGCAGGAGGTGCTGCCAGGTCTTCGTGGCCTGGTTACCCTTCTCTCTGCAGTGGCTCCCTGGCACCCCAGGCACAAGGGCAAGCATAGCACCCCATGGCCAGCTGCTCGCTGACAGGGCTAGACATGCTGACCTTGTCTCTGTGACTGTGTGACCAAGACTCTTGGTGAGTATCCAGCTGGGACCTGTTGGTGCTGAATTCAGCTCTGTAATCAATGACATTTAGCTGAGTTCCAGACAGACTCGGCCTTCAGTTTTCAGTGCCAAGAGTTGGGCAAATGAGCTGCAGCTGACAAAGCCTTTGGCCAGCTGTGATCTCTATTGTCCTGCGTCCCCTTGACCCCCTGGACTTACTACCTCTCCTTTCATCTGTACACACCAGTTTTTCTGTGGTGTCCTGCCTGCTCTCAGCCCTGTGAGCGTCTCCATCTCCCATAGTGGCAGATGTTTTTAGTAAACAAGAGGGAGAGAATCAGGGAAGTCTCTAGAACTAAGGTCCTGGGTCCTCTTTCCTAAGGAAGGGCAGTGCAGGAGATGCCTTGGTCCTGTCAGCTTCCCCTGAGGGTGAATTAGAAAGGGAACGGGGGCCAGGCGCCTCTGTAGCACAGTAGTTACGTGCCAGCCACATGCACCAAGGGTGGCAGGTTTGAACCCGGTCCAGGCCAGCTAAACAACAATGACAAATGCACTTAAAAAAAAAAAAACAAAAACCTGGGTGTTGTGGTGGGTACCTATAGTCCCAGCTACTTGGGAGGCTGAGGCAAGAGAATCTCTTAAGCCCAAGAGTTTGAGGTTGCTGTGAGCTGTGACACCATGGCACTCTACCCTGAGTGGCATAGTAAGACTCTGTCTCAAAAAAAAAAAAAAAAAGAAAAGGGAACGGGTTTTGCAGGAACCCAGTCTTGCCTCTTCCACTTATTCTCCAAGTGGCCATGGGACAGTTCCCCACTTCCCTGAAGTGTGCAGAGGTGCTGAGAGCTGTGTTGATACTAAAGCCCTCACTGGGCTGTTGGGAGTGCCCAGCGGCGTTGTGTACTTGAGGCCCTCTTGAATAAAAATGAGGTGTCTTTGCTATTTCTTTTTACCTATAGTTATTCTCCTTTTTTGAGGAGCTCTGAGCCCCAAAGTAGCATTTTGCATATTATTCTGAGTGTCCCACACTCAGTCCCAAGATCACCTCGGAAGAGGGTAGGGCTGTGGGCCTCCAAAGCCTTTCTGGGGTGGGTCCCCTCCAGGTGGCCTGGGTGAGTTGCTGAGCAGCTGAGGCCCAGCCGTGTCCTGAGGCTCGGTTAGGCCTGTCCTTCACTTGCTCCTTTCTCTGGGATTGGGTTGTGTAATCTTTGTTTACATATGTCTCTGTACTCACTGAAATCTGAATCTGTCCAAGGACAAGAACCAAGGCTACTGCCTTTTTTTCCCAGTTATTGTGATAAGCTGTTTGGAGAGAGCTTAGAGTTAGCTTTGTGTCTCTGTTCAAGGGATGACATCACTCTGGGCCTCCCGGCCACTCTCTTGGACAGCCAGGGGCATTGGCCTTCCAATCTGAGGCCTGTCCGGCATTCTTCAGGTGGGAGGGAATAGTCCCACACCCGGATCAGAGCACTGTGGAAGTGGCTCTCACGGAGAGGGAGGGAGATGTGAGCACATGCCCAGGGTTTCACTGCTGTTTCAGGCCACCGGTTTCCTTCTTAGAGTTGTGCTTTGCACCGTTCCCCTTTCCTTTCCAGCAGAGCTCTTTACGCCTTATCTTACAGACTTTGAGCAGCCTCAGAAAATAGCCAGCCAGCCTGTTTCATGTTGTCATGTTATTGAAAGTTGATGACACCTGTCTGCTAAGAATCCACGGAGGCTCCCAGACCAGAGCGGCACCTACGAACCATTGCTCTGCCGTTGCTGTAGCATGAGAGGATAGTCTTTGTGGACAGAATGTGTGGTGGGTTTGTTTCCTTGAAATCCTTACTGAAGAATGGCAAGAATTATTTCCTTTGTCTTATTCTCAGAATGGATTCCAGTCTTGATACAGGCGCACCAGCAATGTGTAATCCCTTGTCTAATATTTAAATGCAAGTCTTGTTCTTATAAAGATGTCGGACATCCATCAGATTCATCTTGAGAAAAGAGTCTCCTGTCCCCCTTAACTGCTTTCTGTTGAGGCTGCCCAGATCGTGTTCACAAATTCTGCCTTTGGGACTGAGTGCACATAAGATCCAGCCAAATTTTGGAGAGATGTTTGGTACGTGTAAGATAAATGCTTGGTGCCTGCTCAGATAGCTGCTGGGATGAGGCACGGAGCAGAGACAATGGGCCATGGTACAGAGACTGTGGCCTTTTTCACTAGCATCAATGGGGAGGTGGTGTGTCCCGGTACCCGTTATCACTCTCTGCAGATCCATCCGCCCTGCCTCTGAGAGGCTGCAACCCACTTCAGGGCCATTGTATCACGCAGTTGGCATTTGGCCTTGGCCATGGGTGAAACACACTGCACTTTGTCATGTGGTGGCTGCTCAGGACTCCCCACATCTGCTAGGGATAACACACCACATGGTTCCCAGCCCTGTGAATGAGAAGCTACCCAGCATCAGCTTGTGAACCTTAGGCTGGTTGCTGTGAATAGAGGTGTGCGCCCCGGAGTGGGGGTGGCTGGCGGGGCAGCGGCTGGTATGAATTGTTGACTGTGTGTGAGGCCCTGTGGGGAGATGCATTTGTTCCTTCCGTTGTTCATTCACTCACTCACTCATCCCATTCATGCAACTGACATTTATTGAGCACCAGTTGAGTCCCAGATACACTAACTCTCACAGACTCTGGAGCAATTCAGGGTGAATGTGAAGTAAAACAGCTGCCCCCATCTCGGCCTGGACGAGGCAGGGCACGGCTTCCCGATCTTGTTTCTAAGACCCATATCTGCTGTCTCCATCCTGCTTGCTGTAGAGCCCCTGGGTCTGCTAGCTGTACCTGACAGGGTGAACTGGGCATCACCGGTGGCTCCCTGGCAGCTGGGTCAGTCCACCTCACCTCCTCCCTACTCTCTCCTGCAGCCTCGGCTCAGAATCCCAAGGCCCCCTGGAGCCCATGGCTTAGTTTCTCTGATGCCTGCCTCTCCTTTGCGTAAGACCCGCTTCCTGCACCCACCTTTCAGGGGTACCATGTCAGGGCAGCATCTGGAAGGGTCTTGGAGGAGCCTGCAGGGGTGGAGCATTGCTGATGCGGCAGCTATGGGTACAGACAGCAGCAGGGAGGAGCAGCTTAGAAATAAATCAGCAGCATCGGGCCCAAGACTCAGCCACATACTCTGAGCTTTTCTTGCCATTTTAGGGGGCAGCTAACAGATGAATTCATGTCACACTGATCTCCTGTTTTCCCCAATTTATGTGATGCTGAATCTGAGGGGCTTTGTGATAGGCACCACATCTGCATGGGGTTGGGCTCTGCCTGGTCTGAGTGGGGCTCGGGGTTCACGTGTCGGAGGCTCTCTGCCACCATTCAGGGATTCAGTGTTGGCTGGGTCTGTGTTTTACTGTGAAGTGGAAAGGAGGCTGCAGGTGGAGGTACAGACCAGCTTAGTGGGTGCCTATTAAACTTAAGAACCCAACTTTTTTTTGTAGTGGCCACATTTTTAGGAGAGTTTGTAATGAACGCTCTGTTGTACTCTTCATATCCTCCATTTCCCTGTGTTTTTGCCACATTTCGTTTATCTGTCTTTATGTGAAAATAGGTTGTTCATTATGAAGTGTGTTAGGCTTCCTAAGGGCAAGGACGTTTTCCCACACCCTTCAACCTCAAGTCTATGATCTACTGAGAAAATTTAAATGTATTGGGTGACATCAGGTGGTGTTCTTACCCAAATTTTCCCCACTGGCCCCACAGTGGTTTAAGGGTGGTGTTCAGTACACTCCGATCCTGCGGTGGCTTGCATGTTACACTGATGACCTGTCTGTGCCCTGAAATCTGACGCAGGCCCCTGCGTTCTTTGTTTTAATATGATTATCATTATTCCATGATATTGACATTTTATTTCCAAAGACTTGTTCTAATTAATTTTTAAATTTTAAGGCTATTTGGAGGCAATTTTAAGAAATAACGTGGGTAGTGCTCATGTACCCCTTACCCATTTGCCTCTGATGCTAACATCTTGAAAAACTCTAGTACAGGATCACAGCACAATATTGACACTGGTACAGTCGAGACAAAGAACATTCTGTCACCCCGAACATCCCTCCCGCTGCCTTTCTGTGGCCACCCCCGCTTCCACCCCATCCCACTTGTCCTTAACCCGGGCAAACCACTCATCTGTTCTTCATCCCTACAGTTCTGCCATTCCAAGAAGTTTCCTAAGTGAAATCACGTAGTATGGAGCCTCTTGGGTCTTTGGGTTTGCGGTGTTTTCCACTCAGTGTTATTCTCTGGAGACTCACTCACATTACTGTGTGTGTCAGTAGCTCGATCCTTCTTACAGCTGAACAATGTTCCCCGGTATGGATGTGCCACAGTTTTGTTTAACCACTCACCCATGGAAGGACATCTTTACCGTGTTGAGTCTTTCGATTCATAAACATGGTACATCTCACCAGTTATTAAATATCTAGATCATCTTTCAAGTCTTTCATCTGCATTGTGTAGTTTCTTTTCTTTTTTTTTTTTTTTTGAGACAGAGTCGCATTTTATCACCTTAGGTAGAGTGCTGTGACGTCACAATTCACAGCAACCTCAAACTCTTGGGCTTAAGCGATTCTCTTGCCTCAGCCTCCCAAGCAGTCTGCCACAATGCCTAGCTATTTTTAGAGATGGGAGTCTTGTTCTTGCTCAGGCTGGTCTTGAACCTGTGAGCTCAGGGCAGTCCACCAGCCTTGGCCTCCCAGGGGGCAAGGATTACAGGTGTGAGCCACCTCGCCCAGCCCTGCATTGTGTAGTTTTTAGCATACAGGTCCTGTGTGTGTTCTGATAAGATTTATACCCAAGTGTTTCATTTTTAAGTAATTGTAAATGGCTTTGTATTTTTAATTTTATGTCTATACCTTTATCACCAGCTCAACTAGTGGTGGCCTCAGCTGGTTGAGGCTTAGTTTCTGTTCTTCACAGGAGACTGAGCTGCTTTTTGTGCAGGATGATGTGTTTTCCTGCAAAGAGTTCCTCAGATCTTTGGAGCAGCAGATGGCCATGTAGATCCAGCTGTGAGCAGGCTGTGTCCTCAGAGCAAAAGAAGGTTCTGTAGAAACTGAGAGGTGGACAGGGCTTGGGAGGGCAGCTAAGAGCTGAGGGGTGCTTGTCAGTCAGGCTCCTCCAGGGAAAGTGGATCAATCGGACTCACATACGGTATAAATGTGTGCACTGGCTCATGTGATTTGGGGCTGGACAGGGCAGGCTGGACGCTATGCAGGGCAGGCTGGACGCTCTCGCAGGCCTTTCGGCTGCAGTCTGGCATCTGAAGCCCGGCTGGAGCAGAATGCCTTCTTCTCCTGCAAATCTCAGCCTTTCCTCCTCAGGCCTTCTGATGGGATGAGGCCCACCCACATTGTGGTGGGTCATCTGCTTTCCATAGAGGACTGGTTTAAATGTTAATTTCAACTAAAAAAATACCTTCACAGTGATATCTAGCGTGTTTGACCAAACAACTGGATACACAGCCTCACCAAGAGGACACATAGAATTATCACAGCAGGGTGTCTGGCCCAGACCGTGACTGCAGTAGGAGATTGACCTTGGCTGGCAAATGGTTGTGGGAAAAGCCACCAACACTGTCCACCTTGCTTGGTGGCCTCAGTCCAGGGCTCTTAGGAGAGAATACACCATCTGCCACGTGGCTGGTGCCACACAAAAGTACCATTCCCTGGGTAAGCAGGGCGGGGCTGGTGATGGTTGGTCACCTTGGGGCAAGGCTGTGTCCTCTGGAGGGAGGGGGCCTGCTGGGAGTAGAGGCAGGCACGTGGTCTTAGTGCCAATAAGTCAATAAGTCCCATGGCATCACTGTCCCAAGACCGAGACCCAGGAGCTCATGGCTGGTTTCTCTGTATCTCAATGCTGTTCTCCCTAAAAGCCAGTACAGAGGCTCTCAAGGGTCATCTTTCAGAGCACCGAGAAGACCATAGTGCCTCTCAACTTAGGAGTTGTTCAGCCGGTACAACTACTGACTTAAGGACCTTTGTCCTTGGCTTAGGTTTGAGAGTCCTTGAAAGGCAGGAGAGGATTCCGTGTTTCTTGGTCTCCTGCAGCTCCTGGCCTTGAGTCTTCAGTCACTCTGCCTCAGTCTCTCTGGGTGACCCTCCTGCACCTGGGAAGAGGGGTTGGGCCCTGAGCTGCTGGCTGTTTATGGCGTGGCTGTCAGGGTCATGGACAGTGAAGACAGGGTGAAAGCAGGGTATAGCGGGAGCCGGAGGAGCAGCAGGCCTCGGCTCTACCACTCCTGTGAGGAGCTTGGCTGCCGCTGGTCACTGAGTTGAATTGTCCCCAGGCAATGTTGGAGCTGGCCAGTTCTGAAACTTACTTTCCCTGTGCAGAGTGTTGATAAAGTGATGGGCCTCGAAGTTGCCCATGCTCTTCTCACCTGTCTTCAGGCAAATCTAAGAGAAAAGCTTCTTCCCCAGGCACAGTCGAGAGACTGACTTTACTATTCCATGCGCAGAATTCCTCTGAAAGACTTGCTGCTGCACCAGCATCTCCATGGATGCCCACACGCCAGGTTGGGAGGTTTTTCCAAGTGGCTCATCGCAGTAGAAAGCAGCTGGCCAGCCTGCAGGGTGTGGTCATTCACATATCGCCTGCCCACCTTTCCCCAAATAATTCTAATTCCATTTTTTTGAGTCTCTTTAAAATAACTATAAGTGATAAAGATACTCTTTGTAAAACCCCAATGAAAAAATGGGCTGGCCTTTTCATTTCTAAAATGATCTCTAGGTAGGAGACATTTGTGATGGTCTTTCTTTTTTTTTTTTTTGAGACAGTCTCACTATGTCACCCTCAGTTGACTGCTGTGGCATCACAGCTCACAGCAACCTCAAACTCTTGGGCTTAAGCAATTCTCTTGCCTCAGCCTCCCAAGTAGCTGGGACTAGAGGCGCCCACCACAACGCCTGGCTATTTTTTTTGTTGTAGTTGTCATTGTTGTTTGGCAGGCCCGGGCTGGATTCGAACCCTCCAGTTCCGGTGTAGCTGCTGAGCTACAGGTGCTGAGCCATTTGTGATGGTCTCGCTCTGTGTGTTGCCCCACTGAAGGCTGCTCCTCCTCTGGTGGTGGGGACTTAGAAAGGGTTTCCCCATCATTATTAAAAAGGAGAAATGTTTCCATATCAATCTATGCTGCCATCACACCTCAATTCCTTGCCAGCCTGGGGCTGTCACTGAGTTTGGACCTCCTTAGGCCTTTCACAGCGTGGCACTGGGGAGGGAAACAGTATCTGTTGTGACACAAACCACCCAAGACTTAGTGGTTTAAAGGAAGGTGCGTTCTTCACGGGGCCTGTGGGTTGGCTGTGTGGATTTTCAGCTGGCTGGGAGCTACGACCAGTGGGGCAGTCTTGACAACCTGGCCTCTTAATTCTGCAAGGTCCTGCTTCCTTCCTTGTTTCTGAGCTGGCTGGTTTTGGGCCCCCCAAAGGCAGAGAAGAAGACGGTGTAGGCAGAACCTGTGGTTCTATTCTATTTGCCAAAATGAGATCAGTTTGGATTCAAGGGGTGGAAAATAGACTTCACCTTCTGATGGGAATTGCTAGGGGGAAAAAAATATACACACACACGTATTTTTAAACAGAGTCTCATTCACTCTTGACATCCTGGGTAGAGTGCCATGTGTCAAAGCTCATGACAACCTCGAACTTAGGCTCCAGTGATCCCCTTGCTTTAGCCTGCCTGGTAGCTGAGACTGTAAGTGTGTACCACAACGTCATAATGTCTGGCTAGTTTTTCTTTTCTTCCTCTATGATGGGGTCTTGCTCTTGCTTAGGCTGATCTCTAACTCCTGAGAGCAAGCCATCCACCGCCTTGGCCTCACATAGTGCTGGGATTACAGGTGTGAGCCACCATGCGCGGGTGCTAGAAAAATATTATGGCAGGTTTTTCATGCTAAATTGTTGCTTGATTCTCCCATTTAGTTATTCAGCAAATTTTACTGAATTTTACATACGAATTTTGGGGGGGGGATATAAGCATTCAGATCACAGTAGTGGTGCCTAAAAGCCATTTTAGGATGGGCGGTAAGGAGGGAGACCTTGTGTTGCAGTCCGGGAGGTGGCGAGGCTATGGCCTAGACCTGGCTTCCTGCCTAAGAGGCCGGGGGGCGGGGGGGGGGGCGCCCCCCGGGCGGGGGGGAATCCCTACAAACTGAATGTCATGGGGTTAGATGGGCATCTGTGGCTTCTGAA